>JAZGTJ010000588.1:0-94766 GCA_036877575.1 Botia almorhae | reverse complement strand
TAATTATTATTTGTTACTTTGTGTTTGTTACTTTGGGTCAAGAAATAAAGCTGTGCTGTCTTCTAACTCTGCATCTGAGTCCTCTTTACCCTCGCCCTGACACAAAGAACATAAACTAGATATTTGATGTATACAAGTGTCAAATTTAGTATGCAAATAGTTTAGCATGCACAATGTTTTGGTGTGTGAGTGACTTACGGTATTGTAATAACAGGGAAAATCCCCCTGAAGCAGCCTGAGGTTAATTTAGTAATCTAACCAAATCTACTAAACGTAGTGTTTTTAATTTATTTACTCTGTTAATTTGACATGAAATGATTTTGTGTGAGAAGAATCAAGCAGCAGCTTAAAAATGGTGTCTTCCATGAATACTTGACCAGAATATATTAACAGTTCCTATATATGTATGGAACTGTGTAACTCTGTAACTTTCAGCACTTTCATGTTATTGCCTCCTTATGATATATCCCTTGATTGTTTTACTCACCTTGAAAGTCGCTTTAGATAAAAGCATCTGCTAAATGCCTAAACGAAATGTGAATATTAATGTGCGGGTGAGAGTAGTGAAAGGGCATTGTGTGGCCTTTGCAGTAACAGGTCAAAAGGTTTTTTTATAGAATTTTGACTATATTGGCATTGTACACTACCTATAGTAATGTTTGTTGGGTCCATGTGTATTACAACATATTTATTCATTTTTCAGGCTATCAAAACAAATTCTCTTTATTGTTAAAATTGTTTTTCATTACTTTCCACTCATGCCAAATGCATTTTGGAAGTTTTAAAACTTTTCAGAAAACATGCTATGCTATGTCACACTTTTCTTTTAGTCATGAGAGGATATGTGAGCATATCTCCCCTCTCTCATGCTCTCATGTGAGGTAACAGTTGTCGTTTCGATATTTTTCTAATATCCGATAATTTCTCTAAGTCTTGGACATCTGATGTGAGCAAATTAAAAATCCCCTCAGTCTGTGAGAGAAGTCAGAGGTGTCCATACTCTGCTACAGTAGTATTGATCACAGTAAAGACATAACAGGAAGTGTTGAGACATCAGAGCAGGGTTACATAAGGATATTTAATCCTATGGTCAGAAATGGACACCATTAAATCATTTGCTTTTAAAGTTTGTTTCAGGTATTCCAATGATGTACTGAGTGATGTTGTCACAAAATCAGAGACACTCCGCATGTTACTTAAAAGTATAAACTGCAGATTTCCTCAGCTTACCACTTTCGATTGGTTCACCTCAACGACACCAATGCCAGATATCAACACTAGTCACCTGACCACATCACTGAGCACTGCCGCTCACCCTCTCTTTCTCTTTTCTTTTTTTTTGTGATTATTGCAGTGACACTCATATGTCCCTGATGCCTTTGTCTTGTTACTCTAAAGGGGATTTGAATTGAGGTGTTTCTCTAGAATATACTGCAGGACCTTGGCTTTAGTGTGGTACATCACAACAGTACTAAGTATCTCCATGCTGATTATGTATATTCTTTCAAGGTAGGGAGTCACTTATAGAATCATGTCCAATAAGAAGTCCACACTTTGCAACTGATTTGGTGAATGCCTTAAAAGTTTGAAAACACAGTTTTCAAAACACTTTCATATAGAGAGACGTCTGTAAACACTTAATAGGTTTTATAAAATATTTTAATCAAGGCTTTTCTGAGCACATTAAATTATATTTATAGAGCAAGCAAATGAACATCTAAAGAGCCAGGAGAGCTTTTCCGTTTTTTTTATAATTTCCAGTTTTTAATATTTTTTGTACTAGAGAGAAATTCATAATCTGTGTTTGTATACATTTGTTAAAAACTGCTAGTTAGAGGAGGATGGGGTGGGGGAGGATGGGGGATCCACTAGCTTCAGGTCATAGTTTCTCCCTGGTTCTTCTTCATCTGACCTAAACAACTTTCCTTATGCTACTATCACCTGTACAACGCTCCAGTGAGATAAAGCACTATTTTTTGCCACTTTGGAAAGATTTCTATTGTGAAAGGTGCTATACAGTTGTTACATATTGAATTGAATAATCAAATTTCAGTTGAAGGAATCAGACTTTACACTATTTGTTTGCTTTTGCCTACAGTGGTGCAGTCTGCAATTAATTCTGTTGTATTGATTCTAGGGGGCATGCAACACTAAACACGAACACATTGCCAAAGAAAGATGATTCAGAAATCAATGGCTACTTTGGTGATGGTTAAATTTATTCCCTGTTTTTATGGTTTTGAGTATTTAGCTTTAAAGAGGAGAGAACAGGCAAGCAGAAGAGAAACCAAAGCCCCGATTTATGCTATGATTCACAGCATCAGCCCAGAGCCCTGACCGAGCAAGTGAGGCGATCACGGCTCTAAAACTCACACAAAGTCTCTCTTACCTTATCTGCCTCTTGGGGATGTGCATTTTGACTGCTCTTCTCTAAAGTACTTGACACATAAATCAGCCAAGTTCTCAGGGAAGGACAAGGGAGTCGAAGCAAGTTTTATTTGTGCTATTTAAAACCACTTTTTAACACAGACGAGCGAGCAGTGTCTTGTTAAAAATAGTTAATAATGCATTATGTTTTGTTTCCCCCATGTTACTAATATATAGTGTGCAACAGGTCACATGCGAATAAAGGAAAGACAACTCGCCTGTCAATCAGCCACTGTACTAAAATAAGAGTTATAAACTTTGCAGGTAATGTGCAGCTTTAAAGGGAAGTCTTGGATCTGTACATTCAGAAAGCACTTACATACTCAAGACTTCACAGAACTGCTTTAATATGCCTGATATCAACATGAAGTGACCTAGATGATGTGAAGCATCTAAAGATCTGAATTTTGCTCAGTACAGGTTCTTGTGTAGAATAACTGAGAATTCTTTAACCGAAAATAACTGAGAATGCTTAAAATATCATGTTTATGCATAGATTAGAAAACCTTTTTGTGCTTGATTAATACGACAGACGCATTTGAGGCTTACTTTTCTACCAGGTGTAAACAGGAGTTCTCTACTGCATTAGCACATTCCCTTTTTTATAATATCACTCTGATAATAATAAGCTTTGCTTTGCTGGTTTGGTTTACTTCCTCTCTCAGTGCTGTTCTCTAGGACGCTGCCATCTAGGACAGGTAAAGTCCATTCCAGGTCAGTGAGGGAGGCAGTTGTGTATTATAAGGATGTTCTTCTCATTAGCGGTTACCCCTGTTTCCTGACCCAATTCAGCTACCATCTCCCAATCATCTTTAACAACCTTTTTTATATACCTCCCTTCCCTTTGCTCTTTATAGCCATACCTCAATTCTCTCACGTTCACCACCCCCTTATCCCATCTGTCATAAAGCAGCCTAGTTAAGCATTTCTTATCACTCTGTAGTAAACAAAGAGATCATTGTATACTCTGTAAATCTCCTGCGGTCATTTACACGGTCATATTGCACCATACTTATAGACTCGTCTAGTTACCTTCTCTTTAAGTTGCAGCAATAATCTTTTTAATGTCTACAAAAAAATCCACTGGTTCTCAGATTGAGGGGCTGAGCTGGTGGATGTCATTAATTTAGATGCATTACTACCAACATAATTGAAAGCTCAGAGTGCCAGGTAATTACATTGCACGTGCTGGTTAGACTAAATTGGGTCTGGCCGGGATCGACTGTGTTGGGAGACAGCAGGATATTCCCGGAACTGGCCTTAATAGCAGCATAGTGAAAGGAAAACCGTCGAGGGACAAAAAACAGTGGGAACCAGATCACTCTCTTTGGCTTTTAGGGCTGTTCACACAATAAGGTTTGCTGGGCACCGACAACTGGGAGAGAAATGCAGTGATTCATTGTAGAGCTAATGAAGGCTCACTGGCGCTCAGCTGATGAGGGGGCCGTCTGTTCTGGCTGTAGCAATGAGTGCTGTCAGAGTCTAATGATCTATCAGTGGTGAAACTTATGAAAATCACCATCGGCTGCCTGCTTGTGTATTAGAGGATTAGATGAATCAAATGTGTTTTGCTTGAGAATGAGATTTTGGTGATTTCATGTATTTAAGTACTAGGAGGGTGGGGGAATGGGTTCATGTACAAATAATGGCATCAGTGTTGCATTCTGAAAAACACTTTATCATGTTAACTTTGTGCACTTTGTCTCACTGTTTTTGAAAGGTTGAACACATCCAGTGTGTACATGCTCTAATCCTCATCAAACAGAGAGCTGGGCTCTGCTGCTGCCCAGAACTAAAAGTCATTGTGTACAGTGTGACACAAATATCTGTTCGCTGAAGTTGGGTGTAAACTGCTGCTGGGAATTATTATAATCAATCACAAAATTAAAAAGCTCAGTTGTTGGCATTTGTATTGTTAAAATTGTTTTGAAGTTGAAAAAATTACACAATAATTGTTTTCATTATCGAGCATTGCTGTTCCAGTGCCAATTCATAATTGTGCTGACGTGTTTCAAGTGGAACCTACTACTTCCTCTTACCCAAAATCATTACATTTATGTTTGTGGATATGCTATTCTGTCATGTCTGTGCATGTTTTTTTGATTGCTTGTGTTTAGTGGCTGATACACACACACAGGCCTTCCAGCTGTTCTTGTCACATGTGGATAATTGCAACCTGCAGTAATGAAAAGTAATGAAAAGTGGAAATGCTGCTAATTTGTTTGAGAGCCAGCAGCAGTGATGAGGCATTCTCTGATGTTCAACTGTGTGTGTGTGAGCATGCGTGTGTGTGTATGCATGGAAACAATAAAGAGCACTTTCTCCCATGGTTTGATTGACCAACAAAGACAGATTACAAGAGAATACACATTTAAGTATCCGACAGTTAAATTTTCTATACCAAACCTCTAATATTTTATGTTAAGTGTGGTTTTTGTTCTATAGTATATAGTATAAAATTATTTCGGGCAAATCAGTTCTGAGAAAACGCCCTTCTTCTGTTTACTCATAGAAGCAGCAATTGATTGCCACTTAAAGCTGCAATTTAAAACTTTGTTGGTTAAAAATAAACAAAAATATTTATTAAGGAAGACCATGACAGATCAGTGTTTAAAACGTTACCTTACCTTACCTTGTCATTTGTAATTGAAAATTTATAATAAATTATAATTTGAGCTCAAGGGTCGTATTTTGGGGGAAATGACTGTATTTTTTTTACGTAAAAAAAGGGCACAGTGTACCTTGAGAGAGGCAGAATTGCAGCTTTAAAGTCCAACAGTGGTTTGACATGGATAACACTCTGTATGGCTTCACTGAAGAGGAATGTTGTGCGAAATATGGTGCCTAGTGTGCAGGGGTGAAGTGTTTAGGTGAGGTTTCAATGTTTGCCCTTGGTAGAGGGATAAAATGGTGGATGTTGGAAGTAATTTGATTCCCAGATGTTCTGTTCTGATATTCCCTTCTGCCATTGAAACTAGACTAATGATATCTGATCAATAATAGGGATGTTTCTTATATTGTTGAGCTGTATTAATTAAACAAGCATTGCATGTTTTATTGGCTACATTATTTTATTGCCCAAAATTTCACAGACACCTGACCAATATCTAATGCTCTAACTCTCTTTTCTACAAAAAAGAAAAAAAAAATTGTTTATCCTTTCTGTAGTAACACAGTACAATATCCGCTTGTAAATGCAGCTGGTGGACTCGGCTTGTTGGTTCTTAGGACAAAATGTTTAATGCTCTCGTCGCTTGTGAGTTGCTTGGGATGAAAGCGTCTGCCAAATGAATAAATGTAAATGTAAAATTAACTGTCTATACCCCTGTAAATTATAGAGATTAAATAGACTCCCTCTCACCAATGAACCGACTCACTAAATAATTTGTGTTTCTATGGAGTTTGTTGTGCATTTTTTGATGTTGACACTGGCTGTGATTTGTGTTAACTTGTTAATGAGTCAGGTTGTACTTCCTGTATTGCTTTCTTTGGGTCTGTATGTCATTAAAACTAAACCATATCATACAATACAGAACTTGTAATATGCTCATTCACTCAACAATTTCCTACCATGTCCCTTCATAAGTGGTACTGCAGACTGTGTTACTTGTCAGTGCTCGTCCTAAGGTATGCATGTTTTGTTGTGTGTTGATGCATGTTTCAGCAGTACAATATGTATGGCATGTATGTTCTATTGTACTATATTGTTCCTCTGTACTGGAGAGTTTGTAATCAGCCCTGTAATGTTTACTGCCAAATAGGTAATACAAGCCTCTTAAAACTCAAAGTGAATATAAATGTGATAAATATAAAGAAAAAAAGTGACTGAAAAGAAGCTAAAGTGTATGTTCATTTCATGGAGACAAAACTAACTTTACTACAGGTGTAAGTTACAAATGAACATTGTCTCCAGAGAAATCTTTTTGTTCTTCAAAATCTTTATTCTAAACATGATCAAAGTTTTTTGTGTTTGAGTTTTCTGTAATGTATAGTAATGTGAATTAAGTAGTAGAAGTTTATGTTGTGTCCTGGTTTAGATTTGTGTGTGATTGGTATGTTTTTCTGTAGGTGTAAAGTAAAAAAAAAATCTCACGTTTTGCTTTAAATCTATTCATATAAACTGTTTTGTGTAAGGGTTGGGAGATAAAGTTTGGGGATCAAAAATATAATTTGCCTGGTGTACAACAAACAAATATAGTAATGTGAGGGTGGATGGGTTTACCTAAACATATTTTGGTGGACAAATTTGTATCAGGAAGTCATCAGAACCTGACAAATCAGAGCAAAACCTCCTTTTGGGGATGTCCTTATTCGTAACTGCGCTCTAAAAATGTAGTAAATAGAGTTGCAGTAAATGCAGTAAACGTGTATGTGTGTGGTTTTAATTGGAGAGATCTGAGAATGCCCTGACCTACCCATTCTCCCTCTGGGACTCTCTGTTCTTTAGTTCCTCTCGTTTTTTCTTCTCTCTATGTCTCTCTCTCATGGCAGTGTGTTGGCATATGTTAGCAGTGAATTTCAAATGCACAAAGATCAAACCTGTGGTGGAGCACAAGGCTTTTATCCTGGTGATAAGGAGTGTTTACTGCAGGGAAGAGGCCCCACCCCTTTGGACCTGACTCTTCCTGTTCCTGCATTGATTTCTGTAATGACCTAACTCATTTACAAAATTCAGTTTTCTGTTTGCTGTATCGATACAGTACAGTTGTGCACTTTACTTTTAGGTTTCTTTCTAGCTGTCATTATGGAAATCTTCTGTGAAGAGGCGTATCTAGACCACAGCTATTGTCTGGCTTCTTAAGCCCCTTGTGTATAGAGACAAATGCGATTAGCCTTTTAATTAGTAAAGACCACCTAAAATCTCCTTATAGTTTATACGTTTCACTATGTGAGTAAAAACACGTAAACGGGCTGAGCTGCATTACTAAAGCATAGGTGACACCTGTTTCCATTCATGCTGAAGGAATGTGTGATCACAGTGGTGTACAGTCTTGCTATGTCCATTACAGCACTACAAGACATCTAATTTTCTTTCTGTCTCTCTGCTGTAAATAAACAACAATTACTGATAGGCAGTCCAATATGGAATATACCTGTACAGAACTCTGCATTAAGCTCAGCAAATGCTCATAAAATTGGAATGCCCATCAAGCATAAAGTTCTTCTTTGGACTTGTTCTAATGTTTGTTTTAGCTATTGATACCTGTCGATAGAAGAATGTATGGATTCTGTCCTCCATTTAACTCATTTTACCGTTTTAAATCCCTTTAACAAAATTGAGCAAATTTATTCTCACAGTCAGCACAGAACAGGTAGATCTGGGTTTTTTCATAGGGTCCTGCCCAATGAAAATTATCACCATGTCTCGGTGGACATCACTACATCTATATATCTGGCACACCCTCTACCCCATCTTTACACATCTCTCAGTATTACTATGAATGTGGGCCAAGTTAACCCAAATGACTCATTCTCAGTCACAGGTACTCATTACTATGTAGTGTTTGCTATAGAAACCAGATTTTTTTAATGGGCTGACAGGAAATGTCATTACCTGAACGAAAGATTTAATTATTAATGCCAGTAACTGAAAGAAATGTGTTTTCTTACAATGAGAAAAACTGGTTGGCTAGTTTCCCTGTTGACTTTTTTATGTCAGATTGAGTAATGCTCTCCATCATTCCGCTTATTTTGAACTATTCTGTTGTGCAGTTTTGTGTTTTAACATTACAATCTACCTTACAGAAGCATGCTAATGTTGCTTTCTTTTCATCAGGCATTTTAACCTTCGGATGAAGAGGGACACCTCGTTGTTCTCCCCAGATCTCAAGGTGGAAGTTTCAGGGGAGGAGATCCCCTATGACACCTCTCACATTTATACTGGTGACATTTACGGTGAGCACAGCAACTAACACAAACATGCACATCAAAACGTATAACTTATTTATTTTTTAATAGTTGCCACGGAAACATAGATGGAAACAGCTCTATCTATTGTATTTGTTCACTTCTTTTGTAGAGGTAGAGTTGTATGTTTTTTAGATGTGGTGTGAGGAAGACTTATTATTAGAGATAATAATAATTATATAATTAATAGAGAGAGGAAACATTTAGAAAGTGAGTCTGCCTTTATAAAATTACCATTTTATAAGAGGGCTTGTGACCTCATATGATCCAGAAAAAATGTCCTAGAAATAGGAACTGTGCGGAAAAATGTTCCCTCATAATAAATTATTCATTTTTTAGCTGTCAAATTAGTTATGTATTCAGTGTCTGTGAGGCCAGTGTTAAATGTGAGAGCAAACAAGTTTTAAAAGCTGATGTGTCATTTCTGTGCCAATAACAACACAAAATGGAACAAATATGTTGTCCTGCCCCAAACAAAGCTGAATTGATTAAGCCACTGTTGCTGTGTTAAAAAGCTCAAGTTAACAGAACAATGCTTAAACATCATCAGTGTTTTACGTTTTCAGAAATCAGCCTACTGATGGCTTACATGTATTTGTCTGATAACGACAGTCGTAGTAGTAGTAGTAGTAGTAGTAGTAGTATCTAACAAAATCATACCTCAGCCTTTTAAAAAAACTAAAATCAGTTGTAATAACATGTGTTAGCTAATATTGCCTTTCAGTAAAAAAAAGCTAAATTTTTGACACTGATAACGTGAGGAGGCAGGTCAGCACTGTCAGGTTGTTCCCATCTTCTACTGGGTTTGAAAACAATGAGAGATGTCAACAAAGTGAAGATATGTCCTGTCGTGGCAGAGCTGAACCCTAAACAGCTCTACATGCACATCCTGGTATGACAGTATTTTCCACATGGATCTTACCTCTGCCCTCTTTATCTCTTTTTTTTACGAACTAGCCAAATTCTCACTTGATTTGCTCAGAACAACTGCCAGCTCTAGAACCACATTATTTTCATTATGTTCCCTAATTATTGTGCTGGTATTGAAGTTTACTAATGAGGCGCTATACCTAAAGATTTGTGGTTGTGATTAACATGCCATGCATGGTTGAGATCTGAGCAATTTTCCATGCACTTATTAAACATGGATAGACTACCTACTAGAGGATGAATACTTAGTCTCTTTTGCTAGTCAGACATTTTGTGCACTTTGATCATCTCCCTTGACAGTAGAACTGACAAATCCTCACAGTGGTTGAATTGCTCTGAACGAATTAATGTCATTTACTGCTCTACACATGATGCTTCATATCAAGTGGTATTGTCAGGGGATGATGTCAACTGTTGATAAAGGTTGAGGACTTTGGGGCTGACAAAGGCAATGCATCGGCTGAGTTTTTGCATGACTTGCCATCCCCGAAGCCATTTTTAGCATCTCAGTTATTTACCTGGTACATAATATGCATGCTTCAGTGAGCAGGGCTAAAGAAGTAACATTTTAGAAATGTGAATCATCTCTGTAGAGGCGGGCTTTCGCATTACTATGACGTCATAATCACACACTTTCCGAATCGAGTTTTATTCTGACACTGGTTTCAATAAAAACTAAGTTTTTGGAATAACAAGGAAGTTCTGAGTTCTAAAACTTACAGGATATTTGTGTAGTATAACATCCTCTTAACTGTCAAAAGATAAAGGAAAAATTGAATTTTTAGTTCATGACCCCTTTAAGCCACTAGTTAGCTGCTTTTCCACACTCTAGTCTAATTCATTATGTAAGAAAAAGTAATATTTTTTTGTAAGATATAAAAAAATACATATACATATAAACAATCAATATATATATACATAAAAACTCTCAAATCTCAAATTTCAGGTTATAATCATACGTATTCAGGTCAAAGATTTTCTAGATCACAAGAAACAAAACTTTTGTGTGTTAAAACTTCTGACCTGTAATGTGTGTATCTATCTTGGCTTTTACCTGTATAGAGTTAATGAGTTTAGTACTGCACTTCATTAGATTTCTTGTCATTTGAATCTGTAAGGGAGAGCAGCAGATCAGGGAGATACAGAGGAGGGCAGAGAATGAATGAGCGAGAGCGTGGCTCGTCTCCTGTCCTTATCAGTCTCAGGAATGAAGAGTTTCTTTTTTAAAGAGAGAAACCAGACTGCAAGTTCTTCCTCCATGCCTGAGGAGCAGCCAAAATACACACTGCTTTTTCAAAGTCTTTTCACTGTGATATCACTTAGCTCCTGTTAAATGTCAGTTTAAAGGTCTTTTTTATATTTTGTTTCCTGTGGCACACTCATGATGCTTGTAAAAGCTCAAAACACATGGAGGTATGCTCTCTTTGTAAAAAGCTAGTCTGTAGCTACTGTAGTGCAAAATGTCTGTTTATCTTTAGAGATTTTGAAAGCCTACGCTGTCCGCAACAAGAGATACAGACAACAGCTCCTTTTGTTGGTCTGTTCTGTCACTTCCTGTCTGTGTCCTTATTAGAGCGCATGTGCACACATGCAGAACTTGCTACTCTGTGAGTAATGAACCCATCTATCCTTTTATACCTTTAAAATACATCTGAAGCCACTGGATTTCTTATTTGGGCATTAAATTTTGGTCTGTTATTTCACTGTTGTTTTTAATGTGTCTCACTTACAGAGATACTCAGGTATCTCTGTTCTGGATTAATTTTTTTTGCAATTTTGTATTGCAGCAAAGTTCCTGCTACCTTAGGATGAATCAGTTTTGTATTGTATGTGGTATTCCTCATTTGTCAGTCACTTTGGATAAATGTGTTACCTACACGATGAAATGTAAATGTTGGTGTCCAGCTACTTACTGCTCTGCTACAGCTGTAGATTAATTATTTGATGGAACAGACAGGAGGAACAGAATTAAACCTGCAGATGAAAAGCAGCTCAGCTTCAGATTCAGTAGCAGAGCTGGCAAGCTCATTACCCTTCAAAAGGTCAACAGCTAAAGAGGTGTGCGTGTAAATATGAATTACTGGATTATAATGTATGGAAGTGATTCACAGAGCAGCACCTCTTTACACAGTTCTGCCTCTGTCATATTTTTACAGCGTGCTGTCTGTGTACCAGCAGACAGAGAGATGTTTTTGTGCCCTGAACGACTTTACAGTTAACATATCCTGTCAGTATGTCTTTAACCATTGTTTTGTTTATGTTTCAGGTGAGAAGGGCACTCTGACCCATGGCTCTATCGTCGATGGGAAGTTTGAAGGGTTTATTAAGAGCCATCATGGCACATACTACGTAGAGCCCTCAGAGAGATACCTTAAAAACCAGAATGTGCCCTACCACTCAGTCATCTACCATGAGGATGACATTGGTAAGCTAATATTAGTATATCACTGTCCTGGAATGACCTACATCATGTCACTTGACATCAAAAAACTGTCACACTTATTGACATGTTTTTAAACTTAAATATTGTCTCAGTAATGGAGCTAATCAGTTGGTTTAAGTCAGCTTTAGATTCTTTGATTGTTAATCATCTAATAGAATTGTGTGTGTGTGCGTGTGTGTGTAGTGCTTTTCCCAATACATGTTGTTTCAAAGTAGCTTTGCAAATTGTTTACAAACCCCCTAGTGAGAAAGACAAAGGTGACAGCAGCAGGAAAAACTTCCCAAGATGTTTAACTAGATGGGAAAGAAATCTTGGGAGGAACCAAAACTCAAATAAGAAAGCGTTGCTCCTCAGGCTAAAGCATGTTTAATTTAGTGTACATACTACCCAGTTCTGCACACAATCCATGTCGCCATTGCCCATGCTTTTTGTAACTGATAAATGACTGTCTGTTGAGTGGGTCTGTCTTTAGTCACTGATGGACTGAGGCTCTCCTGAGTGTGATGAGAGCTGTTAAAATGGCTGGATCATGTCACTTTCATCTTGTATGTATGATTTCTTTTGACTAGAAAGGTGCTGTCATTCACAATCACAGCACCTCATCGTGGTTATTGTGGAATACAAATCAGTTGCACCTATAATAATTTTATTATATATATTACAATAGTGCCTAAAACATAAAAAAGACTGTTTTGATTTGAAACAGTATTTAAAATAAAATGCAGTGAGCTACCACTTACTGTTTCTTTGTTTTACTCTCCCTATGTTGCATTCTGTCACTTCAAATTAGTGGTACACTTTTCCAGCTCAACAGGCTGATACAACCTCTTCAGTACTTGTATATGCTTTCACTGGCATAATGTCCCAAGTAAAAAGAACTGATAAAATAGACATTGCAGCCCTGTCAAAGATTCAAGATGCTCAGACTTGGAAATACAGAGATTACAGTTGGATTTGTCTTGCTTTTCACATTATATTTCTGGACATTGGCATTATAAAAGGAATCATTTTAGTGCTGGAGGTTGTGTGGTTGGATTGCAAATTTGTCTGTGAGAAGGAAAAAGAAGGAGCTAATTGTGGCTGACAGTACTCTATTGAAACACATGAACAGAGGTCAGAAGGAGGGCTGCTGAACTCTGGAAAATTCACTCTTCATGCCAGGCTCAGAAATGTCTTATACAGACTGATCCTCTTTTTTGTGTCTCAAACTTTACCAACCAAAGACTTGTAATTATAGAATAAAAACTCAGAAAATGTATAATTCATGTTTCAATTTCAGTCAATTTCCCTTAAAAGGAAAGCCTCAGGTAATTTATTTGCCTCTCATTGGACTAATGTCAATTACTCTTGACTCATGGGTAATGATTCTCACTTGAGTAATTTACTGCTCTAGGTGAGCTTACTCAAGCTCATTGAGGCTACTGTGAACAGAGACCTCAATGTCCCTTTGAGAAATCATGAAATTTATCATTCTCATGCAGTCATTGCTATGAATACATCAGTTGTGCTCTTTATATAAAATTGGCGTTAGCATTTACACTTTGTAAGTTAGTTATTGTCACATTATTACATTGTTTAGGCTTGATCAATAGAGGAGGATTAGATTTTCCCCATGTATGACATATTCCTGGATCAGTGTTCTTATTGGTCCTGGAACAACATTCCTGTCAGCCAGTCAGATGTTAGGGTTACTCTTGAGGTTGGGGGTTGAACCGCAGTTCACATTTTGTCATTTTCACACATGAGGTTAGTGTGGTGACTAGTGTTTGACAGAAATGTTGCCCAAAAAGACATTGATCCAGGAGCTTGATTTGACCCTACTTGACCAGATCATAGTCACCTTAGAGTTTAACATTGCAAAATTGAAGTCTGAATATTTCAGCCACTATTATTAAATGGTTTTGTGAGCCTAGTCAGAATAACAACACAGAATAACAACAACACATTACTGTTAATACTGAAACTGCTCCCAGCTCTGCAATGCCACAATATAACACAGATAATGTCCAATTAAGTATTTAACGTTTTAACAATACTTACAAGAGTAAAAGAAAAATGTTGTTAAGCTTTATTTTTGCTCAAAGCTCACAAAGCTTTCATTTTTCATTTCTCATCTCAGAGAGAGAAGATATGTTTCAGTTCTCCTCATGGCATTTGTAATGTTCTTCTGCACTTATTTCCCCTAGTCAGTTGTCTCTCTTGCTCCACTCATCATAGATTTGAATCTGAAAGGATCTTCATTCAGTGTGTGACAATGGAATACTCAGAAAAAGAAATGGAGTTGCTGTTATCATACATCAGTCTCCATTACCAATGCTTGGACAGTCTAACAACCTCCAAGACAAATTAAAGCCCCAATATATTATTTTCTTATTAACAAGCCATTTAATATCAGATAGTCAGACCCTTTGACTAAACCACATAAAGGGTGGTCCACTTTGCATTATTGCATATTGCATTATTTGCATTAGCTTATTTTGGTCAGGAACTGTCTATTAGACAGGTGGAGAGCATCTGAGTGACACATAAAGTGACAACATTTGTATTAATATGTACAGTTTATCTGAAATGGATGATACCACAATAATGGTAAACGGTGTGAAAAAGAAAACATTAAAATAATGGTTTTACTTCATTCTTTCAAAGATCTTTTTCCCCCTCAACCCCAATTATGATTATATATGCGGGCCTCAATTATGATTATGCATACAGGATTTCAGTATAGACTTTGTACCAAAATAGAACATCTAGTAAAGACCTTTTCTTTTTGCTAATGTTTGATGGTGGGTAAATTGTAAAAAAAGTTCCAGCCCAGGAACTGTATTTTTCTTTTTCTATGTCAATAGAAGATTATGACAATGTGAAAGTGTTTTCCTTGCATCATCTGCTGAGGCAGTGTCAGTCTGTTGAGATTTTGGATAAAGACAACGACTTTAGTAGTCATATCTAGATAAATGCAAATTCAGTAAATATTCCCCTGAGATGCACATGTATAGTGTCAGTTACAATAAAAGTTTTCTTTAGTAGACATCAGTAGATTTAAATAGCTGATGTCACTTACACCGGCAAGGATCAACCTATCAATCTTACCGTTCGATTTAAACACTGTAATGTTGCACTTAATAATGTTTTCAGCCAATTGGCAAGTAAATCAGTAGAGAATCTTTAATTGTATGTGGTACTTATTGGATGTTGTCTTTGCTCAGTCATTTATAGAAGCAACTGTAAGCAATAGCATTAACGGTAGGAACTGTCAGTTCTGTATTAAACTGTGTAAATAATAAGTAACTGTTACCAGACATGTCGTGGACTGTAGCTAAAAATCGAAAACTTCAAACAACAAGCACACTTTGTGCTGTTTTTATTAAAGTAACAGGATTAGCTGGACTTGGTAACAGCTGCATTCACAGTTCTTTCTCAGGTGTGGTGTATGATTTTACTCTGTGTAGTTTCCTAATGTGTAGTTTGCTGCGAGGCTTACCTCAGGAAAAATGTTTTTTTTCCTTGCTGCGAGGCTTACCTCAGGAAAAATGTCTTTTCAGTTATGTAACATATGGTATGGAATTTAAAGGTTTAGTGTAACTGTTTAAGCCCAAAAAAAAATTATATTATGAACATTTTCAATGTGAAATTTATAAAAAAGGATTGCCAATTGTGACTTCTAAGTCTGAATTTTCACCTCACAGATTACCCTCATAAATACGGAGCAGAGGGTGGCTGTGCAGACCATTCTGTGTTTGAGAGGATGAAGAAGTACCAGGCGTCTGCAGTGGAAGAGCCCAGCCAGGTCAGGCTCCACATCCCCTCATACAATCAATGTAACCAGCTACCATGAGCTCAGAGTATAAACAAACACAAATGTCCAACACAGAACTCCATTTTCTTATTTCTATTATTCTGAAGTTCAGAGTTTTTCTAATTACCCCCACTTATCAAAGTACTAAAAAAAATACTAAATAAATACTCTGATTAAAACTCTAACTCTAATTAAACTTTGATTTAAAATAAATGATTGTATTAAGTAAAGTTCTTGTCTGTGCTGTAGCAGCATACGAAGCGTGTGGTTGATGAGGAGAGGGCTGATGGGCCAGTGATCCTGAGGAGACGTCGAGCAGCACAGGCTGAGAAAAACACCTGTCAGCTCTTCATTCAAACAGATCACCTCTTCTTTAGATACTACGGCAGCCGGGATGCTGTAATTGCACAGGTATTACAGGTGTCCCAAAAAAATGCTGCTGTATGCCTGCTGTATCTTAAACTGTTGTGCATTTATTCGGATGTTCTGTTGGGTTCTGCAGATTTCCAGTCACGTTAAGGCCATCGACTCCATCTATCAAAGCACTGACTTTCAAGGCATCCGCAACATCAGCTTCATGGTAAAGAGAATCAAGGTCAGTAAGTTTCTGTGATACTCATCAGTATGTAACGCTACCATAGACCTTAGCTTTTTCTGTCTCTGAAAGAGCTGATAAAACATATTTTTCAGCAGCATGAAGATGCTGTCCTTCACTGCAGCCTAAATTGATTTCCGATATGTAGTGCAGTCTGCTCTGTAATGTGAATATTATTGCTGTTATTCCCTTTCGGAATTGAAATATGGATCAAGACCATTTTGAAGTTGTTCATTCATGTTAATGTAAGCAAGTCAAGCATAGTACCAGGAAAAGGAATCAGTACGTAGTTTATTTTCTTTATTCAGATGTCTATGAAATTCATAAGTAAACTGTAGACCTGGCATTCATTTACAGTCCATAGATTTTTTTTGTGTGTTTTTAGTAATGTGAAATTTAAACAGGATATTTCTACTAAATGGTTTCCTCAATTGACTGGCTTATGATGTTACAGTTGTACAAGGGGGTTACTGATCTTACTTGTATTAAAGATATAAATCACTTTTTTAGGTCCATGTCATAAAGTTCTTTGTAAACTGTTTAGCCTTTGCTAAGGTCGCTTGAGGTGTTAGATCCATGCCACCAAGGGATCTGGTATTAATAGCATAGAGCGCCAGTTCTGCAGACTGTTTACTGTAATCAACTAAAGTGTGTTTGTTTTTCAGATCAACACAACTGATGACGAGAAGGATCCTTCAAACCCCTTCCGGTTTGCCAACATTGGGGTGGAGAAATTTTTAGAGCTCAACTCGGAGCAAAATCATGACGACTACTGCTTAGCCTACGTGTTTACTGATAGGGACTTTGATGACGGCGTCCTGGGGCTGGCCTGGGTCGGGGCTCCTTCAGGTATGATCTCACGAGAGGTTTTCCCGCTGCTAGGTACAGTGGTGCATTGTGACTTAAATCAGTAGCTGCTAATCTGAAATAAAATCATGTCATGTGTGCATGTCAGAGTCGAGAAAGAGGAGTCTGAAGTGACCTGTGATTCAGGCGTGATATTGATAAATAGCAGCTGTTCTGCCTGAATGTGGAACTGGCAGAGTCGTCTCCATTAACCTTACACTGCCTGCCGAATAGAGGCAAAATCTCAGTCCCTGTATAGTATGCCCTCCCTATGTGTAGTATTGACTCTACAGAGATAAAATGCTCACAGAAAATAGGTAAACAAAAAACATAAAATAAATTGTTAAAATACCAAAAGTCTTCTTAAGGTTATGGTTTGTTCCCATTTAGATTGCTAGGTAAACGTGTCTGTGTGTCTGTGTGTGTGTTTTGTAGCACACTGACCAATAAAATAACTAAAATAAGCTTTTTGTCCATACACACCTTCAGACTTTGCCCTTCTAAAAAGTCAGTTTACTTTAGTACTTACTTTTCTACTTTTTCTCTTTATTAAAATTGCATTATTACCAAGGAGAAAAGTTTTTGACACGGATACATCTGCAGCCCTGCATTATTACTTGCATGCAAAATAACTTCCCTAAAGCCAAAGATTTACAGTTTACACCTTTCCTTCAGCTTTGATCTACCCAAAACCCTGCTAGCCTTTTAACACAAACATTCACACCTTAAAGGTGACACATTCTCATCATCAGTTTTAATGTGTGTTGCTATTAATGGCTTTGTGTTGCTAGGGAGTCATGTGCTGTCTCTCTCTCACCTCCTTGGCTCACCCAGACTGTGAGATCACCTTGAGGACAGATGCTGCACTAATAATCAAACACACACAGAACAGTGTAACAGCTAGTAGTTGCTGATTACTGTATATGAAAAATGTTTGCTTCCGTGCCATTTTTATATCAGTGACTTGATGAGCATTTATGTTATGTGAACTTGTTTAATTTAGGTTATAAAGTATTCGTGTCCTTAGCCAATTGTAAGACAATTTAGTCCCCATTATGGTAATTGTTCTGCAGCAGATGGAACTGAATACTAGTGGAAAAAGTTTATTTAATTTTTTTAGGAGTAAGTATTAAAATGGGAGTAGTAAATTTGTCATTAGGTGTGTGAGTACGAATGTGTGTGTGTGTGTCTGAGTGTTTGCCTTGCGATGGACTGGCCATCTATCTAGGGTGTTTCCTGTCTACGGCCTGAAATAGGCTCCAGCCTTTCGCGAACCTGCAGGGGACGAGCAAAAAAATTTTTCATTGATTCGTTCTTATTGTGATGTTTGATGTATTGTCTTTCCAAAACATTACTATATTTTTGTATAAACAAGACCTGACATTTTGACACTGTTCTTAAGGGGAAACACAAACAGACACCAAGAAGAGCAAAGAAGGTAAATTAGCATTGTTAAAATTGTCTTTTTCACCCTGCTCTGACTTGCTGACACTAGATCCCAGCAGTTAATGTCTTACTGACACATTGTTCACAGCAAACAGTAAACCAACTATTCATTGTGCAAGTGTGCATTTTTCCTCCTCTAACTGCTAAACTCTGCTGATATGTTTTAATTTTTTTGTGTTTGTTCAGCACAGTAGTCTGAATTCTGATTGGATGCTAAGCCTCTAAACTTGCTGATGTAATCTGTAATAGTACTGATTAAATAGCTGAATAACTAAAATCTAATTTTCCACATATTTACAAACCTTTCTCTTCTGTCGCTTCAGTTCAGGCTTCTTCCACAAAATAATTAAAAATACTGGTTAAGGAAAGTTCAGAAAAGAATGAATATGCAAGTAACTATTTCAAATGTTCATATTTAAACTCTAGAGAGTTTTAATTGCATTTGTCTAGGCATTTGGGTTGGACTGTAATTTTACCAGTTCCCTTAATTTTGTTTCTTTAGATGCTTAATTTTAACAAAACAGGGTTACAACCATGTGTGTGAGTGATATCCCACAGTATTAGTGTTCTGATGTCAGAGTGGCATGTGTGTCTTTGCCCTCTGTCTGTGAACGTTAGGTGCTTGTTTGCATTTAGTGGCAAATCCTGTGTGGGTGTCAGAGCCACAGCTATTGTACAGTGAGATTCAGCCCCACACTTCTGTGCACTCCAGACAATAATGTGACTAGTGCTGCAGGCTCTGTCCTGCACCCCTCAATGTCCGGAACAGAGTAAGTGATCAAAGGCAAAGTGTTTCAGCTTCACTTCTGGTTTCAGGGAGCTCTGGTGGGATCTGTGAGAAGAATAAGCAGTACTCTGATAAGAAGATGAAGTCTCTGAACACCGGCATCATTACAGTACAGAACTACGCTTCACATGTTCCCGCTAAAGTCTCTCACATCACCTTCGCTCACGAGGTCGGACACAACTTCGGCTCACCGGTGAGGCTGCCACTTTCCTCCTGCTGGCTTCTGTCCAACATCCCCAACATTTTAGCAGAATCATTTATGAACCAATGAAATTTTACTCTATGATGCTTATAAAATAATGCTGCATTACAGTACGCCTTCTGATTTTGATTTGTCAGATTGATCTGGCCAGACTTCATAACTTGACTTAGTATTTGCTCAGTCTGTGCACATGTAACTCACTTTAAGTAAGTAATATCTGCTAAGAATGTAAATGTACCCATGACACCATGAAACATAGTGTTAATATAGAGCTGCTGAATGTTGTTAGCAAGTCATAAAGGGATTGTTTTGTTTAACAGCTGCAAGACATTTAAAATGTTTCTGGTTTCTGCCAAATGCATATAGTTCAGCTGCAGCCCAAAAAAGGAGGAGAATATTTTTAGAGATTGTTAGAGAAGTGTGTTTGTGCGCTTGTTGCTGATGACACCTTGTCTCTCATCCTGTTATGCTCTCTTCCAGCATGACTCAGGAAATGAATGCACTCCAGGCGAGTCTAAGACTCAGGAACAGAAAGAGAGAGGCAACTACATCATGTATGCCAGAGCCACATCAGGAGACAAGTTCAACAATAATAAGTTTTCCGTCTGCAGCATTCGCAACATCAGCCAAGTGCTGGATAAGAAAAGATTCATCTGCTTCGTTGGTGAGATTTTAGTCTCCAGCAAGAATATGACAAAGAATGTGTTGTTTTTGAGCATAAAGTGTGCTGTACTAAACGTTAGTTTAAACTTTAATTAAGTGTTGTCTGCAGTGATGTGTTAAATAAAATTTAGATTACTTGACATTTATTAGTAACCGAAAGCATAACCTGAAAGCAAAATAAAAATATTTTATGAAAGGGGTGTAGAATTTGTAAAACTTTGTATAGAATGGGAGTTTTAATTTAGCAGGAATCTACTGCTATCACCATGAGCAAAGCAAGGTGATTGTCCCTGTGTTAAGCTCATTATATCGTTCTCTGCAGAAACAAATTCCGACAGTCCTTGTCCTGTAGCAATAATGAATAAGGCTTTTATTCTAAAGAATTTAAATTGATACAGACATTTTCCATTATATTGCTCCCTCGTTTATTCTTGCTGTTTCTCATTCTTCCTTGTTTCTCACTGTCATGTCCTTGTTCAGAATCTGGTCAGCCCATCTGTGGAAATGGTTTGGTGGAGGCTAATGAGCAGTGTGACTGTGGCTACAGTGACCAGTGCAAAGACAAGTGTTGCCATAATGCCAATCAGCCAGATGGGGTGAAGTGTACACTGACAAAAAACGCTCTCTGCAGGTGCGTAAGAAGGCCCTTAACAGTCTGATCTTACATAACACCATCTGTTCATCAGAATACAAAAACACTGACCTTCTATTATATCTCTGAGAATGTATGATTTATATTGTATATGTTAAATGTATGCGAAGACTGCCATGACTGACATCCGGCCTTATACACTGTACCTTATCTGACATTTCTATTTTGCACTGTTTTTTTCTTGCATTGTTATATCCATATGACCAGAGATTAACGTTGCATCATTAGCAATAATTTAACGCTTTTTATATAAAAGGTGCACTATGCAAGATTTTCAGTTACTGTTTGTACACACAACATTTAAACTTGACCCCTCCTCTTGGACGGAACACTGCCCTGCCCTCACCTTTGCATTGATATTAGCTGGGGGATACACACCACTGTCCAAAGGTTGCCCCCCAAAAATAATAAAAAATAAGAAACTACAGGCAGAGGACAGTGTTTCTGAAGACACAAATGCCACCACACACTACTTTAGTGGATCATAGGTAATGATTGAGAGGGATTAAGTCCGTACTTTATTTTTTATCCTGCATAGGGCACCTTTTAATTAGTAGTTTTTTAATTTCTTGTAATACAACATTCTTTTTTATTTCATTTTTTACCTGCAGTCCCAGTCAAGGTCCATGCTGCACATCTGAATGTAAATTTCAGAATATCAATGTAAAGTGTAGGGAGGAATCTGAGTGTGCTCAAATGGGTATGTGCAATGGGAACACTGCCCAATGCCCCACCTCAATACCAAAAGAGAACTTCACAACCTGCCACCGAAATACCCAAGTCTGCCTTAATGGGGTAGGTGCTGCCTCATGACCTGTATAAGTTAGCCTGTATTAATTTGGCCTTTTTCTGCAGATCAACAAAAAGACTTTAATTCATAAGTAAAAACTGATCTCTGCAAAATGATTAAAAGTATTTTATAAATTATTATTATAAATAAGTATTTTTTTATTTTCGAGAGTATTCCAAAAGTTGCATAAATAGTTAAAGGAAGATCACTTGTATATAGTCAAGAAACTTGACTATAGATCTTTGTAAGGTGCTGGGTCATTGAATATGCTTTGTTGTACAGTTAAGAAAAATATATGTCTAGTATCTCTCCCTCTCTCTCACAGGTTTGCTCTGGCTCTATCTGTCAGAAATACGGTCTAGATTTTTGCACATGTGCAAGCGAGGAGGGAAAAAATGACACCGAACTGTGTCATGTCTGCTGTATGGAGAAGGGTGAGTAACATGACTCTCTCAAACATCCTGTCGTGGTTCAATTGTCTGATCCCACCGTTTCTAAAAAAAGAAAAATCTCACAAAATTCCTCTCTTGATCTTTATTTGTTTGTAGGTCAGCCCAATACTTGCAGCAGCACCGGTTCAGAGAGATGGGCTAAATATTTCAATAAAAGGAGCACTACATTGCAGCCTGGCTCTCCTTGTAATGATTTCAAAGGTTACTGTGATGTTTTTATGAAGTGTAGGCTGGTGGATGCTGATGGTCCCCTTGCCAGGCTTAAGAAGGCCATCTTT
This sequence comes from Botia almorhae, assembly GCA_036877575.1. Classification (NCBI taxonomy): domain Eukaryota; kingdom Metazoa; phylum Chordata; class Actinopteri; order Cypriniformes; family Botiidae; genus Botia; species Botia almorhae. The sequence goes on along the minus strand of JAZGTJ010000588.1, from coordinate 72,552 downwards.
GACCCTGAGCTTTACACAAGCATCGCACAGTGGATAGTGGCAAGTGTTTTACTCTAATATCATTAAATGCTTGTTCTGTACATTTTTGTGGTTTCAATCAAGCATTTGGTCTTTGAATGTGTCATTGATCTCATGAGGATTATTTTTGTGTGTTTTAGAAGCACTGGTGGGCTGTGTTGTTAATGGGCATCGCTCTCATCATGCTAATGGCTGGGTTCATCAAAATCTGTAGTGTGCACACGCCAAGTAGCAACCCTAAATTGCCCCCACCCAAACCACTGCCAGGTAATGTACATTATGTTCACCTCTTCCCCACCAAACCACATACAGAAAAATACCCCAGATCACCGCAACCACTTAAGCCAGTGCCTTAAGATTCACCCTTCACACGCACACAACACTTTTGGCGTGGATGTGATACAAACACTGAGCACAATTTCTATAACTCTATAACGTAATGTATACTCACTAAAATCATGCATGGCAGTTCTCAGTGTGTTACACAATCTGACCAGACATGCTTGAAAGTACCTTTCTCTGAACCTCAGCCAAGTAATCAGCCTCAAAGCCTAAGTTTTGATTCAGGCTGCAACCTTAAAAACGTCACACAAACAAGCACAGTCTGAAACATCCTCTTCAGTTCTTCTATAAAAAAGAGCAGCTTAAATGGCTGTTTGAAGCACAGCATGTTTGCAGATAACTTCTAAGACTACAACCATCAGTGCACAAAAGGCGAATCACAATCAACATGTTTGACCTTGTTTACCCATGGATCTTGTTTGTTTGTCTGAGATCATTATGAATTTAAACATGCTAGAACAGAAATTGTGTTTGTAGTGTGATGAATCACACCCGTGTGTGTTTGTATGTTACTCTCTAGGCACACTGAAGAGAAGAAGAGCCCAGCAATCCACTGCACAGACCCAGCCGCAGCGCCACCATCGCCAGCAGAGAGAGAACTACCAGATGGGTCAATTACGTCGCTGAGCCGGCCTCCTTATTGCCTTGGTTCTTTCTGGTGCCTACAGTGGATACACATAACGCCAAAGAGTTAACTGGATCAGTCAATGAGCCCCATATGCAAACTAGGAAACTGGCAAAAATAAAACAACATACCACATGGACTTCAAAGGACTGTACTTAAGAAAGCAAGTTTTAATGAGTAAAACTCACTGCTCTGAGAGCCAGCAAAGCATTTGTTGCATAACTCAGAGAACAACAGAAGCTAGTGGTGAGAAAGAGGACAGTCACTGATTTCTGTTAAAAGATGTTTTTTCTCTCTTGCTTGATTACAAGTACTGTTGTCTACTCTAAAGTTTTCCCCATATCAGATTTTTTTTCTTTCATCTTTATAGTCTTCATTTTCTGGAATTGGCACCCTCCTGTGGAGACAAGCATGCTGGGAAAGTCACATGGGTTTTTTTGCCAATCAAGGCCAGGCTGAGAGAAAAATCCTCAAAGGGACTGCTTTTCCAATGTGTAACTAAAATGTTATAAAAATGCAAGCAAGAGGATTGAGAAGCTTTTTCATTAAAGCAAATGTAGAAAAAGCACTATATGCAGTAGGTATTTCTCAGATAGGTTTGCTATTAAATAATGATAATAAAGGATGTTTGACTGACACTCAGGATATAATAGAAGCGTTTCTGTTGGTGGAACAGCTTTTCCTAGACTGGCTTCGGAGAAAGGGACATGTGTCTGCATAGCAATATTACCTGTCTGCCTTGCATGTTTTTTATTTGTTGCAGTAATGTCATTTGGTAAACAAACACAAAAGATCAGCATTTTTTTCATTCCGTGTGGGTGAGGGTAAAATGTGAGGGAAGTTCGGTAGGGAATGTTTATTATTTATTGCCACTATGTGCTGTCACACTGCAGACAGAGAAGACAAGCATAACTTCACAGAGAAGGATTGGTTTATTTAATACATCCAATATTTTTATTTAGATGTAGGTAACAGGACAGTGTGGACAGATGTCTTAGTAAGCTGCAGGGAAAGGATGGGCTATATTGAGAGCTCTAAACCCCATAAACTCTCTTCACATGCCAATAAATATTTATACAAAGAAACTTTTTTTACAATCTTCAGTCGTTACCTTGATACCTTGACAGATGAGAAATAGAAGGTCCAGTCTAGCAGCCTGCATAATCAATACATGCTTTGTGTTAGCTATATAGTGTGTCAATCAGCCCTGTAAATGAAAAACATTCTCTTTTGCTGGTTTTCCCAGACACAATTGTAGACCCAGGTTAAAAATTACTTTCAGCAGAGAAATATAACAGGCCATGTACTTAGTCCAGGACCAATATCTGTCAGTTTTGGGACAGATGTTCCAGCTTTGGGATATTTGGCCATTCGTTGGCTCTGCTCTTTCTACAGGTCTGAAAATGCATAATTCTAAAAAAAACATTTGTTATCCTCCCACTCTCTCTAAATGTGCTTTTATAGTTGTAATTGTCTCTTGTGTCTCCTGCAAAGACAGAGGAGTTTAAACCATACAGAAATCAAAAATGTTCTTCACACAGTCATTGTATTCCACTTTTTTACCTCAGCAGACAAATACATTATCCTCTGTATGTTTTTGTTGAATGTTTTTCTGTTAAAGTCCACTGTCGAAAAGTTTATATTCTGAAAGCAGAACTGACTTCCATCTCTTGGCGAGATACATTTAACAGGCTCTACCAAATACAAGGATGACTTGCTTGTTTCTTTAAGACAAGCATGCCCATCTATCAGTCCTTGAGATCTAAATAATCACTGCTACAGTGTGTCTCTTTAAATATTAATGGGAGGGGTGTTTTAATGAGGTTGAACTTTTAACTGCTCTGTCTCCAGATGGCTTCAATGTTATCAATTGTTTCTGTGTTATTCTGTGGTAAAGAGGTTTGGGTAAATTAGAAGGAAATTTGGACTAGGAGTTTGAATTATTACATAATTTTTTGCTTGTCTTGCTTTATAGGTAACATGCACTGAAACACAAGCATGGCTGGCAGATAGAATCTGAAATATATGATGGAAAAATGTCTAATACTACTGTTTAATGTCTGCTGTGTTTTATACAGTATATTTTCTTTCTTTTTTGCTTTATTTGTATTTTTCCTTTCTTTTTGTTCACTTTTGAAAATTTTTAATAAATACTTTGCAAAACGTTTTGCTTAACATGTAATTTTTTGAAGTATTTGAAATGCATTAATAAAATAGCCTTGATCAAAAGCTCTTCATATTATCTGTTCAGATATGTCCATGTGTTGAAGTAAATGCTTTTGTCTTTTTTATTAGTTTATTTTGTTGAGCAACAATATATTTCAAGAGAACAGATGCTTGATTTTTCAAACAAGCCATTACAGAACATCAGAGTGCAACAACATTAACCTTTTAAGTAGGCCCGACCCTAACCAATTTGGCGCCCTAGGCAAGATTTCAGGTGGCGCCCCGTTGCATTGCAGTAAATTCCACTGCTAGTGTACATATACTCATAAGAAACTTAATAGCTTTGTCTTGGACATTCTTTTATTTAAAAACAGGAATTTCACATTCAAAATACTTAGAAAGAATTAAAGAAACAAATACAAAAAAATTTGAACTGAACTGAACATATGAAATACAATATAAATAGCTTACAGTCTGATCTAATTATTTTTAATGCGACCAGGCCCACGAGCTACTTTCGTTATCAATCATCGTTCGGAAACAGCAAAATAATATCATTGACATCATCTTTACCATAACATTACCTCTGTCTTTGTCGCGTTTTTCCTCCTCTTCTTCTCTTTTTTTCCTCCCCTGGGCACCAGACAGTTTGGGACGTTTTGCCATGTTGAGCTTGTTGACCCATCAAAAAACGACCACCGCGTAGCAGGTAAAGTCTGATTATTCGGAAGAGGGGGGGCGTCCTAGGCAAGTAGGCTATATTATTATTATTACTACTACTACTACTACTACTTAGTAGGCTTTGCTATGCAGTTAAATTAATGTGGGCTTATTCTTTTCTGAAGTCATAATACCAACTAGTTTTAAGAATAGTGGAAGTTACACTTTTTTTCTTCATTTCTGGTGCCCCCTGGATGTACGGCGCCCTTAGCATTTGCCTATACTGCCTATGCCACGGGCCGGCCCTTTTAAGCATGTTTTACAGTCATATTCCAATTTGCATCTCCATATGTTAAAAGGAGACTTCATGAAGTATTTTCAAGCAAGCACAGTGAACACACCACATGAATAAACATGATTATGTGCTGATTTACATTCAAGATAACTTCAGCACATTAATGCACTGATGTTTGCTTGAAGGTGAATGTTGAATATGTTTACATATCTTTTTGTAAATGTTGTAAATTTGTCGTAAGTCAGTAGTCGAAGTCATTTCGGGACGCTGCTCCATGGTAAGCCTGCATTAATGTCTAAAGAACACGTAACGGAGAAAGGAGACCAGAGGCCGTTATTTTTTTAATGGATTTCAAATGAGAAACTTCACTACGCTGTATAAACTACTTTTGTGAGGAAACAGCGTATCATTTAATGAATCGTCAGCCTGTCCTCTAATCTTTGACATGTCTTACATTAAACAATACCTTTGTTGAGAACAATGTGTAGGTTTTACTATGATTGAGATGATATTTTATATCACTGCTATGTACGCCCACTGAAGCAGTTGTTTGTAATAGGCAGATTAAACCCTTAACAGTGCAACGTATACTGTTATTGACTGTGGTAAAATTCTGAATGTTTGCCACTGATTACAAGTTACAAGTGGAGTTTAATGTGATGTAATGTAAAGTAAGTCCCGACCAGTACACAGTTCTGTAGGAAAAATGTAAACCTTGTGACTGTAGTAGCTGTCACGTAAACATAGGTGTTAACAGTAAATGTAAGTGTTAACATAGGTGTAGACATAATTTTAGGCAGCAAGAAAAGACAAGTGCAAAAAGAACTGTAGAGGGTGGGTAATGCCCAGTTGTGTGTATATGGTCTATATGGTATATAGGTCTGGCGGTCCAAGACGGTGCAATTTCCAAACCAGGCAGTAATGCAGCTGCACAGGATGCTCTCAATGGTCAGTCTGTAGAACGTGGTGAGGATGGGGGGTGGGAGATTTGCTCTCCTCAGTCTTCTTAAGAAGTATATCTTCTTAGGATGTCATTGTCATTACTGATTGGCTGATGTTCCTCAAGCAACTGAAGTTGACCGTTATGATTTGTTCAATGGTACATTTGCTAAGTTTTCAATCCTCCATTATTAATAAAATCTCTGTTGCCTATTGCCTTTGTTTCCATGACAACCATGTCACTCAAACCAGCTGAATCTCAGCCCCGGGCCAGAGGTCACAAGGAACTCAAAGCGACAAACCTCCCAAAAAAGTTTACTCTTTTAATCTATTTTTAAGTTGTTGTGTGTTATTTAAATCATTTCCAGGCATGTTTTACTCCCATGTAAATCAGGATACACACTATTGGATTCAATTCAGTTGGGGCTTCTTCCCACAGCGAACGAACACCTCAACATGCATGTCGTTCTCTGTATAGAAAATGATACAGTGTTATTAGCTTTTGCCGAATCTCCAACCCAGATGCTTTTTTTCCCAGCAACGTAAAGAAACGGCATGTCTAGCAATGTCCACTTGAGGTCGCTAGAATAACTACACTTGAATAACTACACAGGCTGGGTAACAGAACTGAAACAAAGACTCCTTAAAAATCGTTATAACGTTTTAGTGTGTGCATTTAACTTCTTGTATTTATTTTAAGGAGTCTACATGGAGTCTACACACTTTTTTACAAAAGCTAGACATATTCTAGACCTAAATCTCCATATGAAATGTCCGACTGAGATGTCTTATCTCACACATTTCTGGGTACCTCCAGCTTTAACTGTAATCTTTAAAACAGTGAGGCGTGGTCACCTGTTCTTTTTGCCCCAAGGCATCGTGGTCTTAACCTTTGTATTTGCCCACATAGGGCCGCCTTCCCAGATGAAGTGCATAATTAAGTCACCTATGCCACTCTGACACTTATGCCAGAGTGATGGGGAATGTAAAAGTCTTGTTACCTAAAATCTCCTCAACAGATTGTTCTGTAAACAATACAATAAAATATACTGTAGGTATATTAGTTTATGTTAAAGAAATTGTATGTGTGTTCATAGCTCACATTTGCTGTTTTAGTCAGTCATATGATTCCGTGCAGTTTTCCAGTATTTTGCTTTCTCTTTCCTGTTCATAGCACGCATGTCATTCATTCATTAATGCGAGATGTTATTTTGCCGAGTGCTCTCTGTGAGGTTTAAAGACTGAATTTAGTAGTTCCCTATAAAGAAAAACATGTACATTTATGTGACAGCAGGAAACTGTCACATAAATTTAAGGTCTTAATTATGCAACTTGTGCATTTATCAGTTCACACATTTATGGTAGGGTATGTTTTTGGTGTAAAAATAAGCCGTCATCAGACAGCAAATTTTATCTCTGATATTATTTGTATTAGCAAATGATGGTTAAAAGCAAATATCTTTTGGTTAGAAACCTCAAAGCCATCCATGTGCTGAGAAACTCATTACAGTGGCGCACACAAACACTTTACTGTTCTCTCAAGATTACTCTGTTACAGGTTTTCACATTCAGTGCATTCTTGCTGTTACTGAATTTTCACTTTCTTCCAGTGTCCCTGTTAGAGAGACTATAATCTTATCAATCTGGTTGATGAACTGGATCCTGAATTGATGTGGAACACTAATGATGAAGGAAAGTAATGGCACATTAGCGCTGATCACCTTTTACTAAAAGAATGCACAAACAATCTCAAATAATAATCACAAGCATTAAAAGCACAAAACTATTCTTGATCAATAACTCTGCCCTGTTTTCTAGTAAAAATATCCTTAAAAGAAAAAATGACCATAGACAGAAAATACATTTCAAAGTCTTAGATTAGGCCTATAGGTGTATTGATTTTTTCACTTGTTTAAGCATAAAGGTCAATTGATTTTACTTCAATTTAATTTAAATTTGTGTACTGCAGCGCAGGAGAGCCGTTAAAAAAACTTGTTCTCTGTAAGAACTAATATATGACAACGTTTGCAAAAACACTTGCTGCCATTATTTAAACTGCAAAACATGTCATTTTGCTCTGCAAATTTAAGCTTCCTTTTTCCTGTATTTCAGCCTTGCACAGGAGTTCTAGACCTAAACTATTTTTTAGACAAATACTAAACTTATATTACTATTAGTAGAAAAGTAGCTATTTCTGAAGTAAAGCCAAATGAAAGCCTAATAATATCATATAGAACAGTCAAATTATGAAAATGCTAAATTTAGTATAAATAGTTTGAATAGTATTTACCACTGTTTAAGCAGAAAGAAAAGGGTGTTTTTCACATATGTTATCGCAATAGCTGACTCTTACATTTGTATGTCATGTGTGAACGGGTTTTGAGAAGTAGTTTCTTGCTTGTGCCTGTGTTAACTTTCTTGATGTCATATCCTAAAGTGTTATAGCGAATCTTTCTGCTGTCCAGACAGAGGTTCTTATTGAAGGCTGCATTGTCACTGCACTTGTAGGCAATGATGTGTTTGTCTTTGTTCAACAGGGAGTCAATAAGGAGACACACAGTGTTCGTGAGCACACTTTGCTGTCTGCCCAAATCCTAAAGTGAAATAGGCACAAGATAAAATTACTACACTAGTAAATAGTCATAGATTCACTATTTAAAAATGTGACTGAGTCGCAGAAGTTTGTTGTGTCTAGATTAACAAAGATGCGTTGAGCTGAGTTGGCAGTGAGTGTATCTGTGATTCTAACAGTGTGTCAAACACTGTTTTTTTATATAAGAAGCAGTTTCTCTGTATTTAGTCATAATAACCCAACCTCTCTCCAGTTCTTTCTAGTTCTTTACTGTTGTCACACTCTTGTCTTTTGGAACATTATGCCTGTGAGGGGCACAGAACTCAATGTGTAGCTTTAAAAATAAGGATTTCAGGCCTGTCTTTCTGCTTAGATTTTTCCCATAGGGCTATTTAATTGCCCGGAGGCATATCTCAGTAGGAGAGCAGAGCAGAAGAGGGAATTGGAATAATTAAGTTGTCAGGATGACAGCTGCTTTTATTTGTCTGTGCCTTTCATCTGGACGGTTGTCTAAATTAGTTAGCCATTCTCTCACTGTTACTAATGGGATATGTTTTGAATGTATCTTATCCTAATCAGACATATGAGCCAGGCCCTCCCCCCTCCATCACCTGGTTTGAAATAATTCTATCCCATTGGATAGAACCTATAGGATAATCAGTCTGTGTGTCCGTCTGAGTCCATCTGTGTGGCTCATACCCATCAATAAGTTGTCCTGCAGGATCCAGACCTACATACACTGTTATAAATGAGGCTAATGCAACAGAGATAAGGCAAACCTAGCATATTTTATCATTAATCAGATGTGTTCAAATGAAGACATGTTGACAGAACACCCTTAACTGCAGCAGCAGGCTCACATTGTGCTTTCACACTGACATTGTTTCTAATGTGATTGTATACAGAAAATAAAGTGATCCCTAAGTGAATAGAAGTTTAGTTTGTGTGCCTGTCACTGACAGCGTAACTTTTCAAGCCCAAACAATGGTTAATTAACTCTACTATTTTGTGTTTGTGTTCATATGTTTTGTAGTGGATTTCAACGTATTCTGTATGGTTTAGCTTACTAGCCAGGACAGCAGGAAAAATAGTCCCAGGTACACAGTACTGTGCTACTTATGTGGGCAATGTAAATAATCAAACCTGTTCACATGGGCACTTACTGTAATGCTTGTATTTACACAATCTATTGGCTGTTTTGTCAGACTGTTAATTTGACTCATAGCTACATTATTTCCAACAAATCCACTTATATGGGCGCCAAGTCTGTAGCCAATCAAATGAACTTTACCAACAGTGAGTTGGTTCATGTACTTCTAAATTGTATATCTTTAATACCTTGAATACACTGTAAGTCGCTTTGGATAAAAGCGTCTGCTAAATGCGTAAATGTAAATGTTTGAAATCCTTATAGGGACAATTACAGATAAATGTCATCTGGTTAATGTGACTGCAAAAACTTTTTTGCATTTAATAATTTTTATAAATTTTTATGCGATTAATAAGGATATGCACCTATGCCTTTACTTCAAAATCCTACCTGAAGTTCCTCACTTCTATGTAAGATGTATGCATGGTAGTGTGCACTGCCCTTTTAAGAGATCAAGAAATGCATTTCATAGCCATTAGCATTCTCCAAATTGATTCTGACCTCTAGCCACCACAGAAAGTGAGCAATATCTTGACCCACTATGTATGTATGTTCAGAACAGCTATAGGGTAGTGCTGGTGTGCCAGAGCCAGCCAATCAGCAATCACCACATTGATGCTTCTTTGGAGCTCTTTAGCAGATGCCAGTCTAAAAATACAATTCTCCATCATTCCGTCCATCTACAGTACAGGGTAGAGGACTTGATTGTTAAATCGTTTGCTGCAGCATAGACCAGAGCTCCAAAATATAACATTTATACATCTTCCTCTGTGGGTTTTCTAATTCATTTGCAAAGGTACTGCAAATGAATGTATTTAATTAATTAATTTAATTAACATTCTACATTTAATTAAATATTTATTCAAATAAGTTTTTTGTCAGGCATAAAATAACTTTTAAAATTTTCATAATTAAGAGCAACACTTTACATGAAAGTAGCATGCATAAGAAATGACTGACCTTTCTTTCGACAGGATGGGCCTCTTCAATTTCAGGAAACAGAATATAGGCTACTGTGAACATGTCACAAGTTATTACAAATACATCACTGGCACTATGTACTATGTATTGATGTGAATTACATATAAGAAGATGAAACATTAAAAGTTTATTTACTATTACTATTATAGGAAAATTAGAGAAAATATGTATATGTATGCATTTGGATTGCTATTTTAAATGCACTACCAACTGTGACCTGCAATTGTGATTATTATTGGCCATCAGGAATTCTAAAGATTAGGTGAACACAAATTTTTAAGTTTCTTCAACCTCTGGGGGAAAATGGTTTATTATTAAATGTCTGAGGTCTAGAACAATAAAGGGCACTGTTAAACATTTTAATGCAAACGTCATATAATTAATAGAAAAAGTTAGTTAGAAATCTGTTACATAAGTGTTAGAAGCTGTGGTATTTCGAGCTACAGAAGCTAAACTCTTTAGTTCTACAGAGATAAAAACTGCAGCCTTTGGTTCTGCAGTAAGAGAAGATGTGGTCATTAGTTTTACAGTGGTAGAAGCTGTGGTCTTTTATAGAACTGGTCTAAATTTATCATGATTTCTATGGTCCATATAATTATTCACTGAAAACAGACACAAATAAATATTAAATGTTTAAGGTTGGTTTATTTCAATATTCAATATTCAATTTAATATTATCTCCAATTTCGAATGTAGCCTTAATGTAACTTAAATGGCTGAGAAGTTTAATAAAAATACATTTGTAATTTAATATCTTTGAATGTATAAACAATATATAGAAAATACCATTTTAACTTAAGTGCTAAGATAATGACATAGAAAACATTACATATCACTTCAATTAACCAAACAAATAAAATAAAGAAAAAAAAATGTCTGGCATTATACACAATCACTTAACATAAATCATTTTTTCTAATAATGTTGTACTTTTTCTAATGATATTAATAACTTATATACTGTAGCATTAACACACATATTTCTTTGTAAGCTTAGAAGCAATTGTTCATGGCAGGGTTTTTTTAGCATGTGTATTTGTTTTTCCTTTTATCTCATGCATGTTGTCCATCCACAGCTATGCATGCAGCCGATTGGCCATTTATCCGTTGCATTGATTTCCCCCCAACTTAGCTTTTAATAACAGAATCATGAATCTGCTTATGGCAAGTTACATGGTTGTCAGATGGATGCTCTGTGCAAGTGAACATGAGAAGATGAAAAAAGGGGACTTTATTAGGTAGGAAGGAATTTAGCTCTCTTAGACTGGATAACCTAACCTATCATCTGTGTCTTAATAAAAATGAAAACCTGAGAAACCTGTTAAAGGTCATGATTATCTTTATAAACATTCCAGAGATATAATACAGAGTGCATATTAGCACCTAATCCTTTACTGGCAGTGGTGTGAAACTTGTCAATATGAAATACTGATGCCTTAAGAAAGCAGTAGATGCTTTCCATAAGCTATGATAAATTAATTCCTGACTGACTGTACCACACAAGAGGTTTATATATCTATTCTCCACGTCTAATGGATCCTACATGAGTGTAGGTTGTTTACACTCTGTGTGCTCTATAAATATTTCGTAATGTGCTATCCATAAATTTGGTTCCCTTTCGCCTAGAGGACACTATATTTGGTTCCCTTTCCCCTTGAGGACACTATAGGGAATGTTTCCGGCATTACCGGTGTCTGAAGCACGAGTCTTAAAAACAACAATAAACTTGATGTTGGTTGGTGACAGTCTATCATGTCACTACAGGTGCAAACGAATATAAAAGGGCACCTGCAGAATACCCTCTTTCATGTCTTTAGGAGACCATTTGTCTGCAGGTGTCTAGAAGCAAGTTATGAAAAGCTCAAGTGCTAATGCTTTAGGAAAGGTGTTACTCTGTGTTGCAATTCCGAATTGTTAGGCTCTCTGTGAGCCTTGTTGGAAGTTGTCTTGAGTGTAGGACATAGTTAGGCCTCCTCTCATTTAGAGTCATCATGTAGAGGCCTCAATCATTAGAGCTCAGTTAGGCAATGTGTCAGGTTCTGAGCCTCCTTGGCTCTGCCTTTTTTGTGGGGTGCTGCTAGGCCGCATCTCATTTAGAAAGTTGATCTTGGGGCCTTTGTTCTTAGAGCTGAATAGCAATTCCAAGTTGTTAGGTTATCTGTGAGCTTCCTTGGAACTTTCCCAAATGTAGAATGTAGCTAGGCCTCCTCCCACTTTAGAGAGTTGTTGTGCTGAGGCCTTTATTTTTAGAGATCGGCTAGGTGACAGTACTGAGTGGCAGGCTGCCTGTGAGCCTCCCTGGTAGTCCTGGGCTTGAAGTGCTGTTAGACCTCTTTTCACTTTAGAGAGTTGACCTGCTGAGGTCTCCGCTCCTCAGAACAGCTGAAGTTGCAGGCTCTCTTAGTGTAGGGATGTAGTCGTTTTTGCAGAGGCCTCTGTCCTTATAGCCTTATCAGGCAGTAGTGTCAGCTTGTTAGACACGGCATCCCTTTTCCATGCTTCAGGTTTATGCAAGTCTCCTTCAGAGATTAAGCAGATGTCATATTCTACAGGTGCTCTTTTATACTCTCAGTTGGACCTGTAGTGACGTCATAGGCTGTCGTTCATTTACAAATACATTGTAATTTTTTGACTTATCCTTAGGACACTGGTCATGCTGGAGGTGTTCCCCACAGTGTCCTCTAGAGGATGCAGTGTCTTGTGCCCCTTCTCAGGAAACAATGGTTGCATGCGTAACCTGAGACGTTCTTCATAATTTTTCTATGCCAAAGAATTCCTATTGTTCTGGTTCTTTTATGAAAGTGAGTAGAAAAGTACACCCTAAAAATTCTAAATGTGAACTAACAGTGAATAGTTTTTCATAGCTGCCAGATATAGGACTCTGTTTTCAGTCAAATACTAAAAACTGAAAAAGCACAAATAATGAGCAGTAAATCATAGACACCGCACACAGTTCTGTTCTCTCATTCATGACAAAGTCATAAGACATCTAGATGTAAAAAATAAGGTCTATGGCAAAGGAGAAGAAATTAATCTTTTAGTTTGCACTGTTCATTTCATATTTTGTACTGTTGTCATCCTCAAAACTCTTCTCAGGCTCAGGGTGGTGCAGCTCAACCATCAGGAAGTAGATCACTGCCCCGACCACACCTCCCACCATCGGCCCAAGAACCGGAACCCACCACCAACCTCCTCCAGCTCTGGGGACACACACTCACAGGTTAGACCAGAGCAGGGCTGCCAAAACTCTCAAACTTTCTTTCCATTCATGAGTTTGCGTGAGTGAGAATTTTACAAGCCACACTTTACAAGAGGCTGAAGATAATTTTACTGCATTGATGATTATTATATATGATTATGATTATATACCATTGTCTGTGGGCAGGCTGAATTTGTGAATGGTAATACTGTGTTAATGTCTAGTCTTGCTTTACATTAGATTGCCTTCACATTACCGGGTTACTTACAGACTAATGCATTCATTGTAATCTGTGCTTAGTCTGTCACTCTACTGCTTCCTGTCTGCATCACTCTTTCCTTCCCTAAATCCTTTAGTCTGATGATCCTTTTATTGGCTATTGAGAAAACAAGTGGTCTCTGCCCTTAATCCTGTTCTCTAAACATGTTGACAAAGACAGCTGTAAACATATATACCTTCCACACCCACTAGACCATTGATGTGTGATTAGCCCTTCCTGGACATTATCCGGCATTCATGGATCACTGCTTGTCCAGTTAGATTAGAGGACAGGAATTTAACTGTTCTAAAAATAAGTTTTAGTTGTTTTGTTTTTAGCATCTGTTTCTGTGGTGTGTGATGTACAACATGAGGGCTGTTATACTACCGGTTTTTAATGTCGAATAAAGTGATATTCCACAGCTGATATTTGTGGATTTATTCATTAATTTAAAAAAAATCCAAATTTTTCTAGTTCATCCCAGTCTCGGTTATGCCACTTTGAATATTTATGCAAGACTTGAGGTTGGCTCACATGCATTTTTTAAATAGCTCCAATATGTAGGAGATACACAGCTGCATTAAAAAATGAATTTGTTCTGTGAGAACAATGATGATAGGCCTGCAGTTTCAGTCTATATAGAATATTTAAAAGATACATCACCAGGTGGTCTGCCTCTGTTTCTAACATGCTGACTGACACTTTTAGCTCTGTTGTGGTCTAATACAAAGCCATTCTTGTTACATCCTTGTAACAGCATAAACTGCTGTGTTATTGTTTCAGGAGTAGAACATGAATCTTGGTTAGGAGTTTGGGATTGGGTAGAATCATGGAATCATCATGCCTGTCGCAACTTGTATATATGTTGTGGCCTCTGCTGAATTATTTGTAGTTGATATTATGAAGAAGACAGGAATTAGTGGCACAAAATCATTTTCTTCATTAGAGGCTCATTAGAGGTTCATTATTATTAGGCTCAGTGTTTCGGGCAAATGCGCTTGCTGTGCTTTGTGCTTTATCAACATACTGTAATGTTTATTATTAAGTGCTGTATGTTGTGATGAAGTGAAAGACCTTTCCATCAAAATCCAAACACCAGCAGTCACAGGAGACGTATTTGAGATGCATATTAAACAAGCAGGTGTAAACGACAATGTGTCTTGCCTGAACACACCCTTAATGCATCATAATAGCAGGTGTGAATGGGTCCTCTAATATTTAAAACAAACTGTTTAGGGCAGAAAAATACAAAGAAGATAGGAAAAAGAAAATTTGCAATAATAGGGTTATAACATCTTTGCTGATTGGACCTCTAATAAAAAACATAGTTTTTGCATTGTAGTAAACACAGTGGTTGCATTGTGCTTTTCCTCTACCTGAACACTTCTAATCCCCATCCTGCCATAGCAGTGAAGAGCCTTGGTCCAAAATCTCTAGCAGGGTTGATGGGATAGCCACAGTTATGCGACATGGACACTGCAATAGCCATAATACTCAGGCCAATGAGCAATGGCTCCAAACCTTTAGGTGCCCCAATGTTCTTCTTATCTACAATGGCTAGAATGCAGAGGACCAGAGCCCCTGTGCCAATCACCTGTGTAAATACAGATTTACAATTAGCAATGAATTCTTTCCTCTGTCACAGATCTGTTGCTCTAGTAGGTACTATATACCTTTAGCACTGCAATGTAATCTCAATGTACTCTGCAATGGCATCTAATTGAGCTTGTCCTACAAGCTTATAAATCTGCTTTGACAACAAATTCTCTCTGTAATGACATAATTAAAAGCAGTTCTTGCAATAATCAATAGTGACGAAAAATCAATTGCCCTATTATCCTGAACTTTTCATTTCACTGTATAAACAAATGATTTTATAATAAAGAATGCATCACCTGATCAATGAATCCATTGAACAATGAGAGATCATCTCGCGGATATGAGGCAAAGATGCCTGCTGTTGCGTTTTCACCAGTCACCATACGACTTCCACCAGAGAAATTCGCAAAGGCACCTATGGACAGAGACAGTGAAACATTAAAAACATTTAAATGAATTGTTGCACCAGGTAGAAATTGTAATTTAACATCCAATATATGTTCAGCTACTTAGCTTGGGTATAAGCCACACATTGTCTACATTTATCAAATCTATTCCCACTAAATTTTAAAATTTAAATTGGACAAGCCAAAGCTTAACTTTCTAAAATGGTTTAAAATGATTTTATACAGAGGGCAAGAGAAACAGTTCCATCATATTCTAAAACTTTATTTGTTGTACATTGATCCTTACTTGAACCTTAATCTTTGTAGCAGCACGTCAAACATTCAGACAGAGTAACTTACAAAGTAATATTATTTAGTCAAGTAGTCAAGTAACTTCTAACTAATGTAAGTACTTATCTCAGAGTATTAGAATTGAAAAGTGTGTTTAGTGGTACATGGGTAAATAAAGCAGGTCAACATCTAAACTTTATCAGACAACATTCCCCTTTATCAGACTGCTTCATGGCATAGGAAGCCGGAAGCATTAAAAAAAGCTTACCATAGTACAGACAGAAGACAGCACAAGATCCAAGAAAGGCACCTAAAAATTGGGCTGCCACATAGACAGGGAATTTTAATATTGGGAGCTTCCTCAAGACAACCATAGCCAGAGAAACAGCTGGATTCACATGTCCTCCTACAAAAACATGTATGAGACAACAGTTGACACATTGATCTTTGTTTTATCATTGATCATTGTTTTAAAAACAGGAGTACATAAGTCCAAAATGTTTTAGTAATAAACTTGTGATGACAAAAAGCTGGTTCACATTTTAGCATTCCACTTGTGTTTTTTTATTGATTGAGGTTTGCGTAAAAGCAGGTTGAGCTTTTTGTTGTATTACATGAATCTATTAAAATCAACAGAGGGACAATTGCATTTTTTTGGCACTCATGGTAAAAAGCTTTGCTAATTACTTTGTCGCCAAAAACTCTCAGAGTCTGCCCATATCCATCCACTCTACAGGCTTTCTCCCTCTGCTTAATCCAGAGTGTTCCTCACAAACACTGCCCACAAACACAGGTTGAGGAAGTTAGTAGGAATTGGGTCTGACATAATCTGGCTAAGTCTTCTGAGATCACTTCAAGGCTTAGGAATAACTCTGCTTTGACATATAAGCCTTCAGGCATGCAGAACTATCTCTCACCCCACCTTACACTTGCTTCAACTTAGCAAAACAGAAATGGAAAACAGTGGCCTTTGCTGCCCCATGTTTCCTTAAGAATGATGGGCCAGTGCCTATACCTGACTTCCCCGTGTGACACCTGCCTCAGAAAGCTCATTAGTTCAATAATGTAGTCAACATTCTATTACAGTCATGTAGGCTGCCAAGCTAACCAATCCACTCAGGCACAGATCTATCATTGTGTAGCATACTATTTTTAATATGTATGTAATATTTATTATTAGTAGTATGCTGAATAGCGAGAACTCCACAGGGAGTGGCCATTCAGTTGCAACCCGTCTTTCAGAGTAGCGTGCAGAAAAGCAAGTGCAACTGTTTTCTGCTCGCCACAGAGATAGTTAACTGTCAGCAAACTTTTAACATGTGCTGCCATTACATACAACAGTTTACAAAGTTGCTGACTACTGTTATATTTATACAAATTTATCAAACAATTACCATATTTTAAATTCTCAGAGGAACAGGTAGTTGATGTTTCAGTAGACATTCAGAGGTCCATTTTCAGACAGATTCATATATGTAGGTGACCCCACATGCATCTCTCCGACATATATATGAATGTGTGATGTGTAAAAATGAGATACAGTGAGCTCTGTTTTCTGAGAAGTGTAGACTAAAGCTACTACTCATTCGTAAATGAGATTATCTTTTCACCCGAGAGCAGTGAGGATACTCTAATTGGATCAACGTGTAGTCAGTAATTGCTAATAATGTTTTGGCACTTTGTTGTGTGATGTTGTAAATGATTTCTTATTTACTGTAAATTTTGTTGTTGCCAATGCTTGATTGATAATAAAGTGTTCACTGCTGCAGATGAAGGCTGATTTAAAAGATATGACTAGCATTTAAAATGAATTTTTTGAGTCATTAGCATTATTATAACGCATTACAATAAAAAGGTTCTCCTCACTGTAATCCTTGAGGAATGTCCTTAATGAAGGTCAGACATACATGTCCAGTCTGGTCAATCAAACCCAGCACACTGCTCCATCTGACACTAAGCCTTATTCAAAGTTTAAAAAGGGGTGAGTGACCCATCATTTCCTCCTCCCCTCCTTCCACCACGCAGAGGTCCATTATGCACTGAACCAAATTCACCCTTCATTCTCTCTCTTTGGATGGATATATGTAATACTCAGTATGGGACATATTTGATCCAACTATCTAAGGCTTATTATTACTACATGAGAGGCTTTTCCACCTCGCTAGTCTCTTCCCCCTTTAAACCAATTCAGATTAATAATAATAAATCCACATGAACGGCACTCTTGGAATCAGTTGAGGAATTTATGTTTTGGATGTATGGATATGGTAGGTTGAATTGTTTGTTTGTCGGAGATCATCATTGTTTGTCGTCCCGATCATT
Source organism: Botia almorhae (assembly GCA_036877575.1). Taxonomy (NCBI): domain Eukaryota; kingdom Metazoa; phylum Chordata; class Actinopteri; order Cypriniformes; family Botiidae; genus Botia; species Botia almorhae. The sequence continues at coordinate 54,749 of JAZGTJ010000588.1, read as the reverse complement.
CTGAATATTTTGTTGAGAAATACTTGGTAATCTTTTATTGGTTGATAAATGTCTCATCTAATACTAAATCAATTTATTTATATTATTTATTTAGAACAGACTAAGTGACTGTGGGTAACAAGCTATCAGGTGACTTTGTTTTGGTGTGTGCAGTGTGTTTCAAACCAACATACACAACTCTGTCAGTAAGATTCACATACCCCTTCATTCATTACATATGACAAGAAATGTGGGTCAATACTGTGGGTCTGACATTCACCAGATAGCTTCCTCTCAAACCGAAACACTATGCACGTGTTCTAGCACTGTATTTTCTGCTAAAGGTGTCATCCTTATGTAAATGACAAAAATTTCTTTTCTGAATTTTTTTTCTGCATGTGGTAACCTGTTAATTGTTTCAACTATTGTATTATTTAACTATTTTTTTTTCCTTTCTACGTACCCCTGGACTTTGCTTTAGTTCCCTCTGGGTTACATGTACTTCTGTTTGGGAATCACTGCACCTGACTACAATACTCACTGTGTGTGACCAGTTACCATACCTGACACGCCTCCTGCCATGTACACAGCCAGCATTACTCCTAGTGTGAAGCCAAAGTGGATGGTAAGATTTTCTCCTTGTTTTTCTCTGCTGAGGACAGTCTGGGCCACTGAACCACAACCAAAAAGCTGCAAACAGGAAAAGGACATACAAAACAATGGGCAATTAGTGAGAGATAACACTTCTGCTGCCATGCAGATAAGAAAAGTACTGATGTCTTTAAATTGTTTTCAAAACTAATTACTGAAATGGCTTATTAGAAAAGCTCTATCTTTTATGGATGGAATAATGCCTAAAAGCAACATAAATGTTTCAGAATCTCATTTTGTGTGATTAAGTTGCAGAGCAGACTAGCAGAACATTATAAAGAGTCACCCATATAGGTATCAATGATGATCATTAAAAATCAAAAGTAACTTGCCAATTTACAGCACCAAAAGAATGCATTTAGTTGCGTATAAAACAAAGTGCATTTTCTTAATTCGTAATAAATAAATAACAATAACATAATTTTGATACTTTGACACGCAAGCGTATTGTAGAAGAGTGAATAAAATGGACTGACTGATTGTGCACAATATTTAAACTAAGATCTTAAACAAAAATGTGAGACAAAATTGCTTAACCTGCAATATTAATAGTTTTAATGTTTTCACCGTAATTATACTGTTATGTTCACAACAGTCTCATTTTAATTGGGACTTAGGTTAAATTAAATAACAGTATGTGGTAAAGTGCCGATGGACTTACTATTAAAACGAATGTCCCGAGCAGTTCTGCCAAAAACTCTCTGATGATGTCCCGCCTCACCGTACATTTTTCCCTCAAATTTCTTAACTTTTCGAGGTCCATACTTTTGTCCGACAAATGAGATCTGTCTGATGTCCAGAAACACAATTGAAGAGCTGATTGCGGTGAACTGTCTTGGGCTTTACCCTTCCCCGCCCCTTCTGTTACTCACATGACATTTTGCAAACTGACATGACGAATTGATGGTTTTTCGTGCATGTAAGTTTGAATAGGTTCGATATTAATATCAGCCTGCCTTGTCGTTAATAAGCAGGTTTTAAAACAGCGTCAGACACATTTGGAATATATTTATTCTCAACACAATAAATACATATATACAAATAATAATAATACAGCCCAATAAACAATGAATTTTCAACTAAAATTAGGCCCATAGGAGAGTGTAACAGTGCTCAGTAAATCAGTAAATAACAGTAAATCTGACAATTTTGCTTCAAACACAATGAAAAGCAACCAATAAACCCGACCCTAAAACGTATGTAAATGTTAAAGGAAATATATGCTTTGATGTATTTTTTCATAATTACAGAATAGAATCTGTGCAAATCAGGACATGAATGAATGCAGTTTTATTATATTATGAATGTAAACACATTACACAGCGCAACACACATCAAAACATTACACGTGACGTTGCCGCTAAAAAATAAACTGGTAACAGTAATCAACGGGTCATGAATAATTGTCCATTTCGCATTCGGTTAAAATTAGCATAAAGACGGATAATTTATGCTCTTAGTATAAAAAAGTTTTTTTAACGAAAATATGCCTACATGTTTGCAACATCTGTGATGCAACAAAAATAAGGTGTAGATTTAGAAACGAACGGTGTGACTTGGGCTCGGCGTAACGTGAATGTGTATTTCCTGAATTTTTCCACAAGAGGGCACTCTCTGAAAAGTTAAAAGCCAAAGAGAAACAGCGGTCTCAGTCCCATCCCATGACACTTCGCACCCAAGCGATAGGATGGTAGCGGTATGTTTTGCTTACATTAATCACTGTCACTTGAACTGGGGGTGTCGTCTTTGATGTGAGGCAGACACTGTCAGTGCTGTGAAATAGGGGGTGGTGGAGGGGGATGTGCTGATGGAGATAAAGCACCCCAATGGGTTCTAACAAATTATAACACCCCGTCCCCTCATCATCTCAACAGCCCCTCAGCCCTTCACAGATAACTGCTATCACGCAGACAGACCAAAGATTTTTCTTTATAAATATTTAAATAAGTCTACTTTAATAACTTAAAATTATAGGTTAAGTATAAATTATACATATAAAGTTTGGAACTTGGATGGTCAAAGTTAAATTATTTTGTATATGCATGGGTATGCATATATAAAGCGCTACACTGAGCATTTTTACATTTTATGAGGGCATTTAAAAATACATTTATAATTTGTGTGTATACAGCTTTATAATAACCCACTTGAATTTTTCAAACACCCGAAACACACACTATTGTGACCTCCACCTTAAAAAGCACAAGTTAGGATACACCACTTCCAGTTTTCGTCTCCAGAGAGATTTCTCCGGTTGTCCCGCGGTGCAAGTGTTAAGGCGATTATTTGTTTTATTTATCTAGAACATAATCGTAGATGTTTTAACTACAATCTGGTGTTTTGCAAGGCCTCCCTATACACCAGTAACACAGTGGAAGTGTGAATTTCTGTGTTGGCTAATCCTTTAAACCACAAGCTCTTGCGGAGTGTTAAAAGCCCTTTAAGATGTCTTTAATGTTTATTGGATATTCTAAGGTAAATGTTAACTAAGTCCCGGCGCTCCAGGAGGCAAGACGAGGAAATAACCCGTGATCGCTTGATGTGGATAGTTGAATAACATCCTGACGGGTGATACACGTTATGAGAATCTGTGAGAATGAAAGGGCAAACGGGCCTTGCCAAAGACAACTTTAACGTTCATGTGACATTTTGAGCCCCCAAATAGAATAAAGTACTGGTTAAACTTTAACTGTATATATTCATTAAACCTTTATAAAACACTGCTTTTGCTTTGTATTTCATCCCGCCAAAGATTAACCAGGTATGACTTCAATTTTTTTTATTGATTGTTAGAAACAAATGGTATTTCTAGTGTACAATTTTTACAGTGCCTCGAGCAGTCAGAACATACACGTCCTTTATAAACGACCACCACTGGTGTTTTAAACAGTTTACAGATTATCAGGGCCCATAACAATTTCATGCTACTTTCTGTACACGCTTCTAAACTAACAGTAAAGTAATTTATCCCTCAAATTGCCTTAAAGAAACTCCCCTGGTATCGACACGTAAAACGTGCAAACTGTGCTTTCATTGATGGGGTCATATTAAACATGATACATATAAATACGTTATTAACTAACTTAACTAAGGTATTTATTCTACAATGTTATAAATCTTACTAATAAGTCTCAGTTCTGTCCCAGCTAAAATTCGTTCTGTAAAATTCAGATGAACAGTGATGGTACTCCTACATACTGCTGTCTTGAGAGTGGGTGGTATCTTCCCACTCTGTATGGCCAGAGAGAGAGAGAGAGAGAGAGAGTAGTTTATGTAAATGCTCCATTTTAATTATATTAGGAGGACGGCCCTATTCTCTGCCCAATAAAAATGGACCAGGGCTGACACCTGGTTATAAACACAGGAAGGATTCCAAAGCACTAATCGCAAACCACCAGAAAAAACCCAACCGGCATCTTCAAGAGACGCAATGACCTCCAGTAAAACAGAACTAGAGGAGTTAAAGAGCGACCCGGCAGCGCTCATGGCATCTCTACATCTGATGCCCACGCCGGTACCCAATCCTGAGATCAAGTACACAAAGGTTTGTGTTTTCAACCTACTTTCAGTAATTGTAAAGTTTCTCACACACTCTAAACATAAATGCAAACTTTGATTAGATGGTACATTTAATATACTTTGTGACTGAGCGCAAAACAGACACGTCATTGATAACAGTTTCACACTTCATACATTTAATCCAGAGTTATCAGTGTTCATTTCATAATGTTTAAGCTAATAATTGCGATACGTATTCACTTGATTATTGTAGCTTCACATTAAGTAAAAAAAATCAGGCTATGTGTATCTTAGGTGTTACACTTTTGTAGATTTGGCAGCTGCTTTAATTCTGACCCAATAAAGCCAAAAGAGGACACTGAATTTGTTTGCGCGAAATATGAAAGTGAAGACATGCTGCATGTTGTCTCGTAAAGACGTCCATCGCGTAGTTTTCGAGCATTATATATACACAATCGAGTGTATACTGAGATTTATTAATGTTTCGTTTAAGCCTTCTTACCTGTAAAATAGCTTGTCTCGAGCGTGTTCGTCATTATTTTCGGCGTTATTACGATAATTTTGTGTTATAGGCGTTTCGGTGATCGAGTTGAAGAGGCGGCTAACTTTTTTCTAACTTTTTCTGTCGTATAGTTAAACATTTTTGTTATGATTGTATTTTTATCGCTGAATCGTTTTTTTTACCGAAACCTTTCTCGAACTAACTATATAACTATTTTTCATGTTCTAGTTTGAGAGTTGGACGCTAAATTCACAAACACTCCATTATGTTTACTAATGTGGTATCTGTAACAATTCACCCAGCCCTGAGCGTGTCTACAAAGTTCAAGGACACTCCTATCAAATGCACGTGCTCGGGGATACATCCCAAAGTATGTTTTAGACGTGTTTCAGTTTTGTTTTTGAGTTAAATAAAAGTTTTGAATATCACTTGAAAATTGCAGGGTGACTAATAAGTGTCCTGCAATAAGACAAAATGCAGCACCTTAAAGTTTGGACTTTCACATTTGTTAATTAATTTCATATTATCCTCTCTTTAAAAACCAAGAAGTGCTGTTTCATCCCATAAAATGAGAATGTTTGTTAGGTCACCTTAAATTTTGTTGCTTTTAACTATAATAATTTTATTGCTGTAAGATGAGTGGATAAACCCGACAAAGTGCAGTACAGGGTAATAATCACTGTGGTAATGACAGCAAAGTTCATTCAGAGTGAGAGCAGGAGACACCTGTGACATACACACCCTGCATCTCCTGCCCCAAAGCGTTTCTGTAGTTTAACTGGCAGTGCATGGCGCCAGCAACGCTACAGTCATGGCTTCAGTTCCTGAAGTTGCTTTGGATAAAAAGTGCATAACAAATGCACAAATGCCAAGTGCATAAAAGTAACTGCTTCCTCTCATCTCAAGTCATCTTTCAAAAGCAGATAGGAGTGTGAGATGGAATTTGAATTATCCAGTGAGTGCTTCATACAATAGGTGTGTGGGGCATTACTGATGTAAACTCCCCTCACACTCTTCTCTGTCTCTCCCTCTCTCTCTCTCTCTCTCTCTCTCTCTCTCTCTCTCTCCATCCCCCACCCCTTTGCGCATATTTGATATTGTGTGCCTGGTGCAGCACAGCACAGGCTCTGATTTAAAAGTCCAAATATGCCCATTCAATACTAATCTTTCAGTAACAGTAGTAAGTGCAGAGCCACGTTTTTATTATTTGTGTAAGTCTAGGTTTAATCATTGTAGCAACACTCCTTGGAGACCTCTTAAATTGTTCTTTCTCTGTTGTTAATGAGCAGAGCTGTATGTCAGAGGCTTTACATTATGGAAATATCATTGGGCATATGGGCATAGACTTCTCATGCTTGTCTCATTATCAACCATGTGCATCATGTATCCCATTCAGATCTGGTATTTACAGAAATAGTATTGATTTTAAACTGAAAAAATAATCCGGTGGTTTAATAATTATTAATTTAATATTTATAATCATGAAACCTCGTGACAAAGGTTATGGGCCGCATCTAGTTATCTGACCCCATGGCAGTAATAATGCCAATAGTTTTAATTTTTTGGATACCTCATTTATAATTTTAACAGCCTGTAACAGTTCCATTTGCATCGCAATGCTATATACAACTGAAATGCTCAATTTATAGTAATATATTACATAGAGTTATATATAATACTGAATGGTGTTTTCTTGTTTGTTTTTTTACATGCCAAGTACTATGCCACAATTGATAGATTCCTTGTTCCTTGTACAGTAAAACAACAGTTGAATGAGTTATGATGGCTTAAACATGGCCTTTGTCCTCCCCAGTAAACTTTTCACTTCACTGATACATACTCATGTTTGTGCTCATTATGTGACCGTCACTACACCTGCCTCTCTGTGTGTGAGACAGACTTAAGATTAAACAGTGATATGGAACTAATCTCCTTACTTCTCTGCCATTGATCTTTTACAATTGAGCTCCCACTTATCATTTACACAAATTCCTGTTGTTCTGCGGATAATTATAGACACCTGAGTTAGAAGCATATTACACTTTATAATCTTATAGAATCACATAGCCTCAAACGTGTGTGTTTGACTGGTCACGGGAGAGCTGGTCTGTTGAAGGAGGTCTTTCTCTCCTTATGTGCTGGCCTACTGGGCTGATAATGGCACTAAGGAAGCCATAAATTTGTCACCAGTGATGGCTGGTTATAGATGTTTTCTCTTTTACTCTTCGGATGGAAGAGGGAAAAGAAAGGAAAGGTTTTGTTGATAGGTGTGTGTATCAGTGTAATTGATTGAGACCCAAGAGTGTTTCTGAGAGAGAGGTGTTGGATTGCAGCAGGCAGGGTGATGATGTGCTTACACCATTTAGTTACAACACACAAGTAAAACAGATTCTGGAATAAGAAAGAGAGCGGGCGATTACTTACTCTATAGCTTTCTCTTCTAATATATATATATATATATATATATATATATATATATCATAGTTTATATATTCTATATTACTGTTATTATATATGTTAGTGTACTTATATATATACTTATAGTGATATGTGTTCTTATATGGCCATATTTTGGATTTGTATATATGTCTTCCTGCCTTTCAGAAAAACTGTGGTATAATTCTTATGTCTGTGTATTTAAGTAAGGGGTAAATAAAATTAAGGTTATACCAGTAAATACAGTGGTTTCTTATTTATAGTAATATTCAATGTGTATTTCTAACAAAAGTCATAGGGTATGTGAGTCCTTACTGAGAATCTCATGGGGACAGAGACACTTGATAGCCATTTGTTGAACGTCTCTTTATATTTTAAGGGCTTTAATGTCCAGACAGGACAGTAGTGTCTCCTGAAGTGAGGACTTTTGTAAGATAATCTTGGAGACAGCTTGAGTGAATGAGGTAGGCCCCATCAATCCGTCAGTGCATGAGATAGTACAGATGGGAGTCGGGGGGTTTTCTGCTCTAGAAGCTGTCCAGCAGGGTGTAATATATGGCTGCGTCTCACTGTTAGGGTCAGTGGCCCAGACTTACGAGAGCCTGTCCTATACCTCTGGAGTTTTTCACTTCAAAACCCACCATTTCTGCACATCAAACAGCAGCCGGAGCAGCGCATACACTAAGAGTCTTGATTTATTGTAAGCAGCACAGTGAGGACTCTCTCTCTCTCACCCTCTTTTGCTTTGACTTATACTTTCCCCCCTTCCTTATTTTTTTCACACCTCCCTCATTGATTATCGTTGGCCCTTTGACTGTTTTTTTTGTCTTCTCAGGGACAAAAGACTGTATTTGTCTGTATATGATTAGCAATATTATGCTCGGTCTTCCTAATTGTTTTAAAACGTTGGCAGATATCACACAAATGTTTGTTTTTTAGGTTACGGGTACCATTGGCATGTTTTCTATTGTGAAGAGTAGTAAACTTTAGCCTTTAAATTTTACTCTTGTCACTGGCCCAGTCATAGTCCAAACATACTGGTGGATCTCCTTTAGTTTGGAATACTCAGATTGATTGGAGCGTGCACCTGTACTTTGGGATTATATATGCTGCAATATTTCTCCACTGTGGTAACTGCAATGAGTTATATTACTAAAAAGAGTATGAAGTCTGGACTCCCATACCTTAAGCTCCCTCTTCTCCTGTAACATTATTAATTATCAACAGCTTGTAGTGTGTCCAGTTACAGTTTGAAAGCGAGCTGCTTTGGAAAGGATATGAAATTTCCTGTGCAGACCGAGACCAAAGCTGCAGGTGCCCTGTTAGGATTCGTCTGGCTCTTGAATATCTTGAATATATTTACGTTGTCATTTTTACAATGGCCAAGAACAGTTTGCCATTAAATGTCTGAGCCATTAGAAGGTGCTGGCGGCCAAACAGATGTTTCACTGCTGTAGCGTGAGCTTTGGCATCCTCTCCATTATGTTCCTGCTCCGCTTCCTCCTGCAGTTGTGCGAAGCCTCCAGAGAGCTTGCTGGGGCAGATGAGAAACAAATCAGCATTCTGCAACTGCTAGAGTCATTCAAGTCCTCTCTCCTCTTCACCATGTCCATTCAGCTCTATCATTCCCAGAGGAACTGTTGACCTCCTGCTTTTGTGGGTGATAACCCCCTTTCCTGTGTGAAGTAATGATGCTGATAAAAATCTCAGCAATAAGGAGAAGCATAGTAATGCTGTCATCATGTGCTGTGAGTTTCTCTTCCACAATCTGTTTGTGATAGGCACTGCATATCTCGCCATCTAATTAGCTTTGCAGACGAGAGCAGTCAGCACAGAGAGACTGACAGCTTGAATAAAAAACATGGGGTGATTCTAAATGTTTGCAGCTGTCTTGTGCTGTGGCCTCAACTTGAAAACCCAACCTATCCACACTCTGTCCGCTTTCGTAACAGGCTGTAGTACGTACAGTGTGTTAGCGTAGGATGAATTGGCAATGCTCCAAAGAGGCATTCTCTTTTTGTTTGTGTATTGCACCAAGTGCTTTTGTTTACAAAATAATAATATTTCAGGCCCCCTGCTTTTGTAAACAAAATTTAGTTGTCACAGCTAGGCAGTTTGTCTTCAAATTCAACTCAACTTTTCCTTTCTTGTTTTTATGCTTGTCCTCTGCCTCAAACAAACTCTACTATGTTTTCGATTTGGCCGCACCGAAGCTTCCAGCAGGGGCACAGTGATCAATATGATTTTCTGCACTTTTGCACTTTCTTATCCCTTTTCTTTAATCAAAGCACAAGTATAAAGAAACCTTGAGAGTTGATTTACTGCACCGCCCTGTCGCTCTTTATCAAGTTTCTCAATAGGAATAGACAAAAGTCAGAGAGCCCCCAGAGCTCGAGGAAGACTGGGCCAAATGGCCTCTAATGGTCGTCTTTCTCTAGTTGTGATTTAGATGGTGGCCCAGTACACCGTTCACCCAGCATTCCCCTTTCCTCCATTCTGGGGTGCCGTAAGTGTGGGGTTACGAAGAGCATTAAGCTGCCCACCGTCTGCATTCTTCCCCAGCCCACTGGTCTGTCACAGTCAGCCCCTGATTTAGGGCATTCCACTACAGTGGCCCCTATAAATTTTAAAACTAATTCGCTCCTCTACGGGGCTTTCTGTTTTTGTAATGGGCCCTCAGCTCGACGAGGTCACTGACACTTTTATGAAGTGCACCAAATGAGAGTCAGATTAAAGGTGGCCCTTTAATGCAAAAGACCTGTGAGGAAGAAGGGAGGTGGAGGGGTGAAGAAGAATTAGAAAGACAGAGAGAAGGGTCTAATGTAAATGTACTTGAGAGGAATCAGCATGGTACAGGCTGATACCTTCCCCGTCCACAAGTGATTTATTCCTGCCAATTTTCAGGGGAGATTCAGCAAAAGAGTGGGAGTGACTTTTGAACCACCTCTAAGTCAACTGGCATTTTATACCTGCTCTAAAGAAAACATTCCAAAGAGTTTACAGCCAATTAAATTGTGCTTAAGTCTGTAAGTTTACATTAGTAAACATGTTTGAAGAGGCCCAGGGCAGCGGTACACTTGAACCCAGCTCTGCGCTTTCTTTGAACCAAACCTCTTCCCCTTCATAGATGACAGGTAGAGTAAATATGTACATGTGTAGCGCTGAGCCAGCAGACATTGTATTAACGCCTTATCTGTCAGAGTCACCTGAACTGTCACTGATATAAAAACAGTTTTGTTAAAAGAGTCAAACATCCCCATTGGTATATGAGTCTTTAATTAAATCCTGAAATCACACTTTATTTGGCTCCGCTAACTGTAACATATGTACTTTGTGTTCTTTGAAAACAAAATTTGTGTATAAAAATGTATTTTAATTGAGCTTAAAAAATCCATCTTTTGGAATCTGAGGCTGTTGTTTAACAGTCTTTTAACTCATCACCAGAGCCAGAGTGCGGCACGTGTTTTATGATCTCGTAAACGAGCAGTGATGTTGTGAAACGTGTGTCTGTGTGTATCTCTGCGCTTGCGTGTGCTTGTACATATTCACTTGTGTGTGTGAGTGTGTCTGATAGGGATTTATCTCTCCTTTTTCCCCACCTCTTTCTGTCTGGTTGCTGGATCACTCCCAAGAGAGTGATATTGGGCAGCCCTGCAATAGCACACAGTTCCCAGAGATTCCTCTCACACCACAACTATGAAACACACAGGGGGAGAAAGACCCTCTCTCTTTCCTTCGTCTATGTTTCACCATAAACTAAATCACTGCAATTTCTCATCAGTCTCAAGATCTTTCTTTTTTATACATTAACTTCAAGTAACTCTGGTCTGTATTCTGACACACTGACATTGAAAATATGTGTAAATAACAAAACAAAGCAAATGTTAATATGATGATTTCAAGCATTTTAATACAAAATTAATCTTAAGAACTCATTGCAGTGATTTAGTGTAACTTCTTGGTAAAAGAATTAGCACTTTACTTTTGCAAAAAGCTAAACAATATGCTCTTTTCTCTTGATAGATTTTTATTAATAACGAGTGGCATGATTCTGTGAGCAGTAAAGTCTTTCCCACGTATAACCCGGCTACAGGCGAGAAAATCTGTGATGTCCAGGAGGCAGATAAGGTGGGTGTGATGTTTTTTAAGCATGCATGCATGTTTGTCAGCAAATGAGTGTATATTGGTGTATAGCAAAACCAGGTCCGGCACAATTGCTCTGTTGGACTACATTTAGTCATCCAGCACAGCTATTGTGTTTCTCACTTTCAGCCTTCACTCAGTATAAATAAGCATCCAGAATTGGAGGCCGGGGGTGGGGGCTGTAGTTTAGTCTAATGTGGTTAAGCAAGCTGGAGGCTATAGTTCCTCTCTGTAAATCAAGCACAAAGTGTGGAAACCCAGAATGGATACAGGAAACAGAGACCCTCTGAACATGCGACTTGGGACGTCATTGAGACCCATCCGGAATGGGTTGATTTAATTTGTCCCAGAGGTGGACAAACACCTGTTTACAGGAGAAGGTTATATCATTAAGAGCTCTCTCTCTCCGGTCTCTCCTCCTATTGTTTCTCTTCCACTCTCTCACTTCTCTTTCTGTTAGGCTGATGTGGACAAAGCCGTGCAGGCTGCACGTTCGGCCTTCTCTCTGGGTTCTGTATGGAGGAAGATGGACGGATCTGAACGTGGGAGGCTTTTGTTTAAACTGGCTGACCTGGTGGAAAGAGACAGGACTTACCTTGCTGTGAGTAGTCTGTGCCAGCTTATAATAAATAATATATATATATATATATATATATATATATATATGTGTGTGTTTATGTAACTTTTTCAGTCATTTCTGTCAGGTAGAGAGACATTTTATATTTGGTATTCCAAAACAAGAAAAACATGAAATGGAAATATTAGCTAATAACTTAAAGTATTACATTAAAATAATTGCATCCAGTTCCTTAAAGACACTGCATTACATTTTAAGGTATTTCATATTTTGGTGATCTGATAATTGGTTCTGCTTGTCTGACCTATTCTCAGTTGTTGCCATCACTCAGTATTAATTCCCCCTAACTATCACCTTCACTCACGAACTAGTGGTCTGCAGACTTAAACCAAGCCTCTTTCTAGTCAGTGCCAGTTTTGGCTGAGTGAAAATCAGATTTAAAGGGACAGAGCCATTTAAGCAGACAAAGACGTCCACAACAATAAGCAAGTGTCTAATGAGTGAGTCTGTCCATCTGGCTCTGGCTTATTGAAGCTTCATGGTAAAAGCAGAGGTTTTTCTAACCATTTTGATTTGTTCTGCAAATGTCTGAAACCCACAGTGATGGCAACACTGAGGTGGAACACATGACCTTTGGGTGCTAACGATCACTTAAGTTAAGAGTGGAACATAAAAGAAAGGTTTTGTGCCATGCCATGATGAGCTTTTATCTCCACCTTTCTTCCGCTGAAGACATCTGCTTTTGCTTCCCACTCACGAAGATGTGTCTGAGGAGACAGATTCAGAAACAAGAGTGCTATGTTTATCTTTGTGTGTGTCTCTCCAGTGTGCTGTGGCCATTTTGAATAAATCTCTTTCATGTTACGGTTTAGACTCTGTCTTAAATGGACTGAAACAAGAGATTTTCTCTGTCCAAATCTGAACAAGTGTCAGAGTGAATTGCTTTGAAAGAGAAATGCGACGTCCATGTGGTTACGATCATTTTTTATATCAATCTAATCCCACAGCGATAAGAAATCATGCCTGGCTGACGCAGAGATAACAAAGGCAGGTCTCTGGTGATGGCTATATGAGTATCATGTTTCGCTAGGGGTGCAGATGTAAAGTGTGTGCTTTAGGAGTTTAGTTAGATCTAAATGCAGCATGGGGGGTGTCAGGTTTAATCCCTATGAGCGATTTTTCATTACCCGCCCACACTCTCTCAACTGCCCTCTCCTCCCAGACCCTGGAGTCCCTGGACAGCGGCAAACCCTTCCTCCCCTCCTTCTTTGTGGACCTTCAGGGAACCATTAAGACCTTTCGATATTTTGCTGGATGGGCAGACAAGATCCATGGTTCCACAATTCCTACTGGTAAGATAATATTTATCTTGTTATAAACCTTCACCATTGGGTGGGTACAGTATATACACACATAATGGATGTTGCTCATATAAACGGCGATGATTAGACAAAGATGATTATGCTTCTGTCTGATAAAATAGAAAATGATCAAGACTGCAAAACAGTCAACAATACAGAACAGAACTTTGGAAAATGAACACTGGAAAATGTCATTATGTCAAAGCAACCAAGACCTTTAGGTGAAGGCCCAGGAAATTTTAAGGGCTATTCATGCTTGTTCTCAACTCAAGTCTGACCTTGAGCCGAGAGACATTAGGCTAGATACTGGAGCTGGGCTGGAGCTGTGTTTTCTCTGAGGCCTGCAGGAGATGTTGTGGGGTTATGGAGGTACACTGAGGGTAAACAGACGAGGTCCCGTAACAGTTATAAATCTGAGTGCTAATGGCCGCCCTCCTGTGGAGCTCTGCCATCGGTGGAGCACAGTGACAGCTATGGGGCCGGGGGGGCACTACAGGGCACAGGGGGGCACTGGGGGTCTGTTCTGGCTAATTTAGTTGTTTGAAAGGAACGCGGCAGGGAGCCTGGAGACTACGGGACAGCAGCAGACTTGCAACTCTGATGTCACGGTGCAGCTATTAGTGTGCAAGTATGTGTATTCGGGGAAGATCATGGAGCCGCCCTAAGGGGCCCCCCGTCACATGGGCCACAGGAGCTGTAGTGAAGAAGTGGAGAAGAGAGAGAGGTGTCTGCTGTTGGACGTCTGTGTAATTGTTGTGCATTCCAACACTGTCTGTCACCATCACTTTCAGATTGTCTCATTCTAGTTTAGAGGTTCTCCAGAACTCTCATATTGCACACTGGCCTGTAACGTTCCGCTCAGCTTCACTACTCTGGGTTCCAAACACACTTTTATTTGATAATGTCTGTCCTATACTCACTCTCTCACTCTCTCATCTTACACAAACAAGCACCCATGCTGCTGCACGCTGTTATGATATGATTCTCACAGCAGGGAAAATAAAAAATGAAGAATGAAGGAGAACTGTAAATCCCCCTTTCAGCACTGGAGCTCAGCTCTGGGCCTTTGTTGTGTTGCTAAACCAAACTTGCATAGTGGGAACTCACAGTGATTTGCTTTATTTCATTTCCAATCTCATCTGTAATAGAATTACAGCACAAACAAACAGAATGTGTGTTTTTGGCCTTCTCTTATCTGGCCACCAAGTGAGATGAATCGTTGGCGATCCTCTCGGCCAGATGCTTTACGCCAACTGCATGTTTCCACAGCAAGGAATGGTGTGATCACACTTCTTTCCATGCTGCCCTAAAACAAAACAGGGTTTGTTGTAGATTGTAATAATGTTTAAAACTCTTTTGAGTGGAAAATGCATCTACTGACGTTCAAAATGTATATTGTGAAAACTAATATATTTTTATATTTTTGTATTTTTAATTTTTTTTATTTTTCTAGATTCATTGTATAATGTCTAGTAGTTAGTTAGTTTAATTTCACCTGGACTTTGGTTCTTGCCACTTGTGACAAGTAACTTCATCAGTCAATGATTTATTTGGTGAGCATTAAGTATAAACATTCCCATCGCTGCCATATTGAGTGTTATGATTTCTTGCAATTATTTTTCTTGGTGGAGTTTCCTTCTCATAAACCTTCACTGCTATAAACCAGCAACAGGTCAAATGCTGTATGCTGTATTTGACAACACGTGTGTTGTAATATTCTGAGTCTTTTTTGTTATTTCTTTTATATAGATGGAGGATACTTCACCTTCACTAGACATGAACCCATTGGAGTGTGTGGACAGATCGTTCCTGTGAGTTCTGTGCCTTTTTTACTTAAAATAAGATTTTCTTCACCTTCTACACTTTTTAAAGAAATTATTTGAACCCTTTAAGAGGTACAATATGCTTGGGTTTTGTTACTGGGTGGCAGGCTTGTTTTTGGCAACCCTTTTCCATAAAGACCACATAAAATTAAATGATGAATAGTTCTGCAATTACCTATTTTCTCACATAAAGTGCTTTGTAAACAAGAATTTTCCTCCCCTAACATCATCTAGCTTTGATTAGCTATAGCAAGTAGCAAATTAGGTTAATGGCTGTGACCTAAAGTAAATGCTAAATGCAGACAAACCCTCTGTTCCAACTTAGAAAATAGAAAATATGACAACACACATACTTATAAAATCAATGAATGGAGTTTTAAAAGTATGTTGCATGGGTTACTGGGAGAGTTTGGGGTCCTTATTGGTCACTGTATGATTGGCTACAGACAAGCTGGCAGAAGGAGGTCATGGCCAATGCCAGCGAGGGGGGTGCAGATAAAGAAAGGGGAAGAGAAATAATGAGAGAGAAAGACAGGCAGTGGGAAGCAGTTGATAAACAGAAATAGAAACTAAGAGAAATAGAGAACTATACAATCCCATGAACGGAGGAACTTGTATGACGAATAAATGGATTGTGAAAACTATAAAGAAAATGAATGGGTCAATGCTCCAGACGTCTGTGTCAGAGAGGGAACACAAGAAATTACGTAGTACACTGTACTCAAATATTCCTCAGGACTTTGTACTATCTAAATTTTAATAGTTTCCGTTTAGCAGGTCATTGACCATTACAGGATGTTAGACACGCAGTTAAGGTGATACAGAATGTTGCGTAACTCTGCTATAGAAACATTCTGCTTGCGTATGAGTGAGTGTGCAGGAGTCTGAAATCATTAGTGAAGGAGTTATGTTCTCCAGAAACAAAGATATGAGCTTATTCAGACGAGCTCCCACAGTAAGTTCCTGACCTATGTCTGTACAGTGGAACTTCCCCCTGGTGATGACAGCATGGAAATTGGGGCCAGCGCTGAGCTGCGGAAACACTGTTGTCCTTAAACCTGCTGAGCAGACCCCACTCACCTGCCTCTATCTTGGTGCCCTGATCAAAGAGGTACAGCTAAACTAATGCAATATTCACACACACAATACAATTAAATAACCATCAAAGAAATAAAACATAATGAATTAAATATCAGCAATAACTGGGATAATCTATACTGACCACATTGCATTCATAATACAATGGTAAAATGATCAAAGTGGTGTAACACAAACATGAACACATTCATAATTTCATCATTCCTTTCTTTCATTCTTTGTGTCGTTCTCCACTGCACCCAAACCTTTGTTGTTCTGCCTCTCCCTTTCTGTGGTAATGGGAGGCCTACTTTCTCCTCTTCTTTTGATGTTCTGTCCATCCTGTCTTCCACAGGGCCCGTAGGGAGGTCGGGGTGGGTCTATATTCCCCCTCCGCGGCCTGTGGTGTTCTTGGCTCAAGTCTCTTCTAAATCTTTTTCCTTTCATACTGTTTTGACAGGCCGGGTTTCCACCAGGAGTTGTCAATATTTTGCCAGGCTATGGGCCAACTGCAGGAGCTGCGATCGCTTCACACATGGGCATAGACAAAGTGGCGTTCACAGGATCGACTGAGGTAATTTTCCTATCAGACAAATGGAAGAATCACACCCTTTTCCCTCATTTCCGCTGGTGTGACACAGCGAGCGGTGCGATGAGCTCTGGCTCTCACCGAGTCATGGATGAGTTGTTGCGGGTCACATAAGCCTGAGAAGCCTGAGAATGCTAAATAGCTTTAATGAAGGGGGGCTGTCTGCTGTCTGTGGAGGCTCTCACACCAGGAAATGCTTATAGGACCACCTGGCTTTTCAAAATCATTTCTAATAAACAGGTTTTCAATTAATGTGGGAGTCGGATGTTAATCCACAGGTGGTCCATCATAAGCACTGAATAGAAGCAAGAAAAGGGCACCATAACTNGTCGTCCCAGTCAGGTTCCCCCCTCATGAGACACCTAAGTCCCTTTACACACAAATAGCTTTATAAGTGTCCTGTATGTACTTAGTAATGACTACCCTTCTGATTCAGCTCTACACACTAGCCATTAGACAGTTACAGGATAGCCCTGGAGGAAAAACAGCTCTTTGAAGCAAACTGTATAAATTTTATAGAAATTTTAGGACTGAGGATGTGGCACACCATGTTAGGCATAAAGAACCGAAATCTGCCGCTTGACACAGGTCTCAGTGATAGCTACATAACTCTGCCCTGACAGCTTAGTTTAAACAATGTTTATTTCTAGCTACGCTTGCCTCATTTGTAAGAACCCTTTAAGTCTTTTATTAAATTACAGCCTCTCATAAATCTAAATATGTCACTATATGTTTTGATCTGTCTCTGCACGTGTAGTTTATTTTTGGTTATTCGTTAGAAGTGGATTTGGTGATGTTTAGAACAGTGCTAAGGTTTATGAAGCCATTCAGCTTGGCTTGAATTTTTTTTTTCAGTGTTAAAGAAGCACAGAGGAGTGGAGTATTTGTGTGTGTGTCCTGGTATTTACAATGTTATGGGGACCAAATGTCCCCACAAGTATAGTAATACCTGTAAATTTTGACCCTGTGGACACATAAAATAGCAGAAAGTTTTCTATGATGATTAGGTTTAGGGTTAGTGTAGGGGGATAGAATATACAGTTTGTACAGTATAAAAATTAAGTATATGGAATGTCCCCATAAAACACAAACCCAATGTGTGTGAACACCAGTTTTCTCTCATTGATAACAGTACAAACAGAAGTGTAGTTTCCACAGCAAACAAACCAAACCTGTGCCCTTGAAAAGCTTTCCTTGAAATGCAACACATGTTTCCTCTTTACGAAAAAAATGACAGTTAAGTCATTTCCCAGTTCTCAACTGTGTTGGTGGCTGTGATGACTGTTTCTTTCTTGCAAATCAAAATGTTATTGATAAAACAAAAATGTGATGACTGAGCCTGAGGAAGAAAGTGTTTACGGGTCACATGAATCCTCACATGAGCGTGACATCACGCAGCCCACCGCTTTCACCCACACTTCCACTGTGTGACTTTCACAGGAAGCTCATCAGCATAGACACCCCACCCTCTTGCCCTTCCTCTCTGCTGGCGGTGAGCACACATTCGCCTGCAGCATCACTGCTGTGTGTGTTTCTGTGCTCTAATCTGCACTTGATTAGGCAGCAGAGGTCTCTCATGCTGTGCGAGTGTGTACATACACAGACTCTGAGTCACTTCAGCCGTGTGTGTGTAAAGAGAGGACTTTGTGAGGAGATTGTAAAGACTACAGAGAGTGAAGAGGGTGTGTGTGCAGATTAGACACAGAAACACACACAGCAGTGATGCTGCAGTCCAGCCCCTATAGTGAGCAGTGTAATGTCACTTATTTAAAGAATTTTTATTATTATACGTTAACAGGATAAAGATCATAACCACAAAAGAATACATATATCTGTGAGTGATAGACAATGTAACATTTAATAGTTTGTGAGAAGCATTTTTATTTTTTCACTTTGTGAGGGTGTCAGAGGAAAAAGAAGAGGCTTGTTTTGCTTCTGTTTCTTTCCTCTCCTATTCTCTTTCTACTATAAACAGATAGAGAAAACAATCACTGTCAGTAAGTATGTTTAGTGGAAAGGAAAAATGTACAACTGTTTGTTTATGGTGAGGAGTGCGGCCCGCCAGCCTGTGAGCGTTAATCTGGCTGTGAAGAGCGAGATGCTTTTTCTCATACACACAGTTGGAAAAGAATAGTTTGAAGACAGCATAATGTTCTCTATGGTGTGAAGCAATGCTGAGGCCCAGCAGCTGTGCAGAATATGCAGCACTTACACAGGGCTGAAGATCATGTAAGATTACAGCCAGCGCTCACGGCCACCACTAATGTAAAACTTTTGGTGGAAAGATGTGTGAAAACCAGTTTGAATGTAAATTGATTCAGGGAAGAGCTGTTAACGACTTATAATTATGAAACTGTAGAATGCCTTAAACAATTCTCAGAATGTGGAGTAAAACCAAAGACAGCCCAATAATCCTTTTCATTGCATGTTGCACACACACATACATGTGCTTTCATTTATGTAGCAACAAAGCCAATAAATGCATTTTTGGGCTCTCGTTTCACTGTTATTTTTTGGCTCCAAACAGTGTTGAGCATCTTACACAAATGTGCGGTCAGCTCTTCCTGTTCTCGATTAACCAGCAGATACTGTTCCATGCAAGAACCGGGGCATTCCATTCTTCTGGCTGCCAGCATCAGCATTAATAGATATTTAATATGTGAGCTAAAGCTTGGGGACCTGCTGGTAGTGGTGGTGGCTGCCTTGTAAGAGGAGGGCAGGATTTATTAATGACACCATCCAACTGGTGTTGAATCTAGTAAGGGGCTTTCAGTGATTAAAGTAGCTCCCCTCTTTCTCTCCACAGGTAGGCAAACTGATCCAAGAAGCAGCAGGAAAGAGCAATCTGAAGAGGATCACACTAGAACTGGGGGGGAAGAGTCCCAACATCATTTTTGCAGATGCTGATTGTAAGTATTCAGGCACTGTTTTATGGCCGCCCTCCTGTTGTCCTGCTGCAACAGTTTGTGCACAGGTGCTGCCCCAGAGACCTTCTCTGTCACTTGCTGATGACATCAAAGACCAGTATCTCCAGAGATATTTTAGAAAAAAGCTTGCTTTGTCTGATCCTGATCTAGAGCCTAAGCCTATATACATGCAAATGTGCATATCTTACTAAACCCCTGATTTTTCACTGGTGCCTCTAAATAGCTCACCAAACCGTAAGCTAGAGCTTTTAAATGCTTTCAGCAGCCGTGAGCATGCCCCCCGTAAATCAGCACCAGCACATCACAACACAGCTATAAATTTGGCTGCTCCATTAACCCCTCAAATGCCACAGCATGGTAGTCCATCTTTTGTCCCAGGTGTCCAATATCTCACACAGATGCACATGCACACATGTATGTAGGCATACAACACAGACACATCAGAAGAACAGACAACCGCTTAACTATAAACTTATGGTTTCTAGAGTAATAATAAATTATTCTGAAGCAGGCTTTGGCATGTAGGGCTTGATTTATCTGTCACCTGTTGTTTTGGACTGTGATTAAATACATTTTAAATTATTTAAATGACTGTAATCCTAGTGTTTATAAGGTGGTCTCTCTCTCTTTTAGTTGATCTGGCATTAGAACAGGCCCATCAGGGTGTGTTCTTTAATAATGGTCAATGCTGCACAGCCGGCTCCCGTATCTTTGTGGAGGAGCCCATATATGATAAGTTTGTGCGTAAGAGCGTTGAGAGAGCTCAGAGGAAAACTGTGGGAGATCCCTTTGACCCAACCACTGAACAGGGACCTCAGGTGAGATTTATAAAAACATATTTTGAATGTTACAGTACAACCTCATTATTAAAATGTATGACACCTGTTGTAAGAGTCCCTTATAATCACAGTCAATAAAGACTAAGGGTTCTGGATTGTAAAGTACATGTTAAGAGTGTAATGATCTCTGTTTGACTGTGTTAGATCAGTGCGGAGCAGCAGCAGCGTGTGCTGGAGTTGATTCAGAGTGGCATTAATGAAGGAGCTAAACTGGAGTGTGGCGGCAAAGCACTGTCATCTAAAGGCTTCTATTTGGAGCCCACTGTATTCTCCAATGTAGAGGACCATATGCGCATTGCCAAGGAGGAGGTAAACAAAAGGCAGCTTGTTTTTTGTATTAGTACAGCATCGTAGGAGGCAGTACTATAAAAATAAATCTAATGTTGTCTTCTATTTATGATTCTATATTTGAATTGTTGACAGCTAAATCCAAGTATTTTAATAAAATCAACCATATGTCATGTTTTTTATACACTTTGTTATAGATATTTGGGCCAGTTCAGCAGATTTTGAAGTTTAAGACAATTGAAGAAGTGATTGAGAGAGCCAACAACTCAGAGTATGGTCTGGCAGCAGCTGTCTTTACCAAAGACCTCAACAAGGCTATGACCGTCTCTGCGGCTATGCAGGCTGGCACTGTCTGGTAGGATATTTTATATTGATATTTTATATTTATATCTTTGTTACTAATAGCTCAGTAGCTACAGTTCACTAATGAATACAAACACAGCCGTGACCTCATCAACTCTTTGTCATTGTGAATGTAACAAAGAGTCGTCAAACAAGCAAGGGTCAAAAAACCAGCAAACAGTAATGTGGGGAAATAGCAAAATCAAAAACGTTAGGCAGGCAGCAAACAATCCAAAACTGAGTCAAAAGGGCAGGCAGCAACTCAAAAAACAATCCAAAAATGTAACCAGGTAAACAACAGGGGAAAAACGCTCTGAAATGCACGCAAAAGCAATACAAGACAATGCAAGCAATGACAAGCAATGAGTTAATGACGGTCCGGGGTTTAAATAGCCCCGCTAACGAGGATCAGGTAGCAAGCGGGAAGTAATCATCACAAGGTACGTGGGCACATGGGAGTTGTAGTTCGAATTGGTTTTAGTACTCTGGCAAGGGCTCCCTCTGGTGACGCGGAGGAGGCGGAGTGGTGGAGGAATCTGATGATTTTTATATTGAGGTGTTCGTTTGACCTTTTGACTGGGGGTGACATCCAGATAATATCCGTAGAATCTAAAAAAAAAAATTGCATAATAGTTCAGCAGTCTCAAAAGCAGATGGGAGTTTGGGAAGAGGGACCAGCCGGCAGGCTTCAGAGAAGCAGTCCACGATAGTGAGAATTTTGGTGTTCCCTTGGGAGTTGGATAAGTCTGTAATAAAATTGATGTGATGTGGGACCAGGGCCGCTGTGGTGTGGGTAACGGTTGCAAGAGCCCGGCAGGTAACTGTCTGGGAGTCTTTGAAGCTTGACAGTCTGGGCAGTTTTGGATGTACTTGATGGTGACGCTCGGGAGGGTAGGCCACCAGTAGTGGTTTCTGAGTAGCTGGATAGTAGCAGTAATCCCTGGATGGCCAGAACTCGGATTCTCATGCACCTGAGTGATTACATGCTTTCTAAATGGCTTGGGCACAAACATGCCCAAGCCCAAGCTAGCTTCGGGGCAATTGTCAGGATGGGGCTCGTTATGGTAATGACCATAAAGGGGTGTGCAGCTCCCTCTAGCCAGTGTCACCACTCTTCTAAAGCTAACTTGATGGCCAGGAGCTCACGGTTACCTACATCATAGTTTTGCTCAGCAGGGGAGAGTTTACGTGAGAAGGACGCACATGGAAACATTTTGGAGGGCGACCCGCAATTAGAGGCGTCTACCTCGACTATAAAAGGGAGGTCAGGGTCTGGATGGTGTAGGATTGGGGCAGTAGTAAAGCATGTTTTAAATTCTGAGAAAGCCCTGGTTGCCGCATCGTTCCATACTAAACGACCTGAGTGACATTTTATGAGGGATGTTAAAGGTGCAGCCACGGAACTAAAACCACGAATAAACTGGTGGCCATTCAGTGACTGCCCGGACCATCTTATCACCCGTGGCCACCCCCTCCTGACTGATCACGTAACCGAGAAAGGTAGTGCTGGTCGTGTGAAATTCACATTTCTTGCCTTTGACGTACAAGCTATTCTCAATGAGACGTTGGAGGACTAGACTGGTGTGTTTAACGTGTACCTCCAATGTTTAGAGTAAATTAGTATATCATCTGTATATACTATTGCCCATTTCTCGAGCATGTCATGAAAGATATCGGTCATGGAAGACTAAAAGACTGACGTACTATTAGCCAAGCTGAAGGGCATAACCAGATTTTTGTAGTGACCGGACGAGGTCGAAAAGGCCATCTTTCACTCGTCACCTTCTCGGATACGGATCAAGTTGTAAGCGCTCCTAAGATCTAACTTGGTAAAGTTATATCTTGGTACAGTAACTTGGTAAAATATTTCACCCGGCGAAGTTGTTCAAGGGCTACGGGTATCAACGGAAGTGGATAGCAAAACTTTATCATAGCATCATTGACATTGTGATAATCTATACAAGGCCTCATTCACCTGTCTTTCTTCATGATGAAGAAAAACTCTGTCGAAGCGGGTGAATTGAACGGACGAATTAAGCCGTTGGACAGTTCTTCCTTAATATACTGCCGCATGGTGGCGGACTAATGGGAAAATTCTGCCTTTAGGGGGTGTTGCGCCAGGTATGAGGTCTATGGCGCAATCTACGGAACAGTGTGGCGGTAATTGTGAGGCCTTACTTTTGCTGAAAACTATAGCCAGATCTGAATACTCGGAGGGTCTATGGCGCAATCCATGGAACAGTGTGGCGGTAATTGTGGAGCCTTACTTTTGTTGAAAACTATAGCCAGATCTGAATACTCGTAGGGGATATTGCTGAGTAGTTGTGTAGTTGTAAAATTTCAACAAGCAATTAGAGGGATGTGGTTACTCTGAGTGAATTCTTTGGAAATTAAATTTGCAGCAGCTTCAGAGTCCACTAAGGCAGATGTGGTTAACTTAATACTAGAAACAGATAGAGAGACAGGGAAGTGACTACATTGCTAATTTCATTGGTGGTAGAGGCTAAACTCTACCACCGGCCGGACTTGGCAGAAGGACCTCTGATGACCTGCTTGTCAAAACAGGCAAAGCCCTGAACGAAACCGTCGTTCCCATTCCTTAGAAGTGAGATGAGTAAAGTTAACTTGCATAGGCTTGGAAGGAGCTGCACACTCGGGCCTAGCTGGGATATAGCATCGGCGGGGCGCCAAGAACGCATGAGGTTATCAATCAGTATTGAAAGCTCAATTTACTCACTTAGGCTCCTCCCATTATCACGACGTGAGTTTGGACTGTAATTCGGCATTGAGTTCCCTTTGGTAAAGTAGGAGCAGTGTGTCCTCTACTCAGGTGGTCTGTGCAGCGAGTGTGCGAAAATTCAATGCGTACTCCACTGTGGGAAGACCTCCCTGGGATAACGTGAGCAGTTGTTCACCTGGGCTATTTCCTTCCTTAGAATCCTCGAAAACCTCCTTAAACTGACGTAAGAAGGAGTCGAACGTAGGAAACGTGGGTCCGTCTGTTCCCCAGACTGCGGTTGCCCACTCCAGTGCTTTGCCTGTTAGGAGAGAGCAAACAAAAGCAATACGGCTGTTCACTATTGGGTAGAGTGCCGGTTGCTAGGAAACAAACAATGAGCATTGCAGTAGAAAACCCTTGCACCGTGAGGGATTACCGTTATATTTCCCCGGAAAGGCGAGTCACGGGCTGCCCGGAGAAGAGACAGTGGTAATCGGCTGGCTGGGGAAACACGAGCTCCCTGTAGCACTCGTACAAGCTCCTCAGTTAGGGTGGTTAACCGAGTGAGCTGATGCTGGTGCATAGACAATTAAGATGCCTGAGCGGATAGCTTGGTAGACAGCTGTTAAATGGAAGACGCGGAGGTGTGAGGATCTATGTGCAGCCATTTATTAGAGTCATCAAACAAGCAAGGATCAAAAAAACAGCAAACAGTAATGTGGGTAGCAAAATCAAAAATGTTATAACAGGCAGAGGTCGAGGCAGGCAGTAAACAATCGTAAACATGAAACAGGCATAGTTCGAGGCAGGCAGCAAACAATCCAAAAACGTAATCCAAAACTGCGTCAAAAGGGCAGGCAGCAAACAATCAGAAAACCAGTAACAATCCAAAAACTTTGAATTGGTTTTAGTACGCTGGCGAGGGCTGGAGCTGTGGCCTTCTCCGTAACAGTGAATGTGGTCACTGCTAAAGGGGGTTACAGGCTGTCCACATTGTGTTGTGCCTTAACACTTCAGCTGTGACTATTTCACATATAAGTATTATGGCCTTTTGTACTGTTTTGCTGAATGGACAGATACGTATAAAATAAGTATACATAAATGAAATAAAAACACAATTGCTATCCACTTCTCAAATATCACTAAGTGATATTTATGTCTTATTTTCTACTTGAAAATTAAAATAAAAAACTTCATTGACTTTTTATTACATACTTTACAAACTGCCAATGTATAGAAGAGCTGAATGGAATGTAATCAATGTTTATCGTGCAGGATTAACTGTTATAATGCCCTGAGCTGTCAGTGTCCTTTTGGAGGATTCAAAATGTCTGGGAATGGTCGTGAACTGTAAGTGC
Source organism: Botia almorhae (assembly GCA_036877575.1). Taxonomy (NCBI): domain Eukaryota; kingdom Metazoa; phylum Chordata; class Actinopteri; order Cypriniformes; family Botiidae; genus Botia; species Botia almorhae. The sequence goes on along the minus strand of JAZGTJ010000588.1, from coordinate 29,619 downwards.
TTATCAGTGATCAGTTATCACATTTTCTATACATTACTGTTTACACTGAAAGGGTTTTCTGAAATAATTCTTCTCCATTTTTCAGGGGGGAGTACGGACTAAAGGAGTACACAGAGTTGAAAACCATTACAATGAAGATGTCAGGGAAGAACTCTTAAAGTACAGACATTTGTATTCCTGTAATGGGAAGTCCCTCTCTGAGGTTAACCACTAGCCATTATCCTTTGGTTTTCTATAGTGGTAAAACACCACACAGTAACCACCCATCACATCTGCATTGGAACACCTCTTCTTCTGTATTCCTATGGGCTCCTATCATGGACTACCCAACCATCGCCATTATCTTAGTCTCCAGTGTCCACTAGCAGTTTTCATGTCCACTGTCACCATTAACCGCCTACACCCATTCCAGCTGTGGCCTCCTTTTGCCGGCTCCACTAACCATACTAAAGCACTCGGAGTCACGGTGAAGGAAGGCTACGATTCTGACCAATGCACCATCAATGTGCAGATACTAACAGGCAACGACCGCTCTCTCTGATGACTCTGTTTTATCTCCTGTGTAAGGCATGTTTTTATGCTCTGCGTTGCTAAAGGAGCTCTGATGTCTTTGAGTAGGGAGGGATGCCGTTCCTAAACCTCATAAATTACATGCCTTTCCACTGGGTAGAATTCTAGTAAGCGTATTAGTTTTTACTAAGACCACTGAAGCTCTCTATCTCATAAAAGATTGTTTCTTTAAATGAGTATTAATTCTATATTTGTGTAATTGCTTTGTTTTTTCTTTTTATTGTCTTATTGCTTTTACAATGTATAACTTTGTCAGTGTCCTGACCCCCATACAGAAATCTGATATATGGAAATACATGGAAAACACATATATATGTATGGATTTCACAGATACAAAAATACATCACATACCTGTACATATATGCAATATGCATATATCACAAAATTGCCCATTTTCATATGTCACATATATGTTTGGAATTAGAAATATATACATATATGTCCACATATATTAAGTGTAATTGTTTATATGTGTTCATATATGACTACATATCAGATTTCTGTATAGGAAATGTAAACAAAAAGGATTTACCTCAAAAAAAGTCTGCGGTGTGCATTTTTGACAAATGATTTCTCATTGATGCCCATTTATTGTCAGGTTTAAAGAATTATGTACTATGAATATAGAAGTTAAGCTATAATAGAATGTTTGTCATTAAAAATGTTTTACTCAAAGTTCTCTCTGGAATGCATTTCTTTAAGAAAAGGGTGTTCAGTATGAGTCAAGTGACTAAGAAAACATTAGTTAAAAAAATGTATCCACTTCCCCTTACAGAAATCATTTCTTGTATTTTGCAAGATTCATTTTGATGCAGAAAATGTTTCAGCATTAGTTACTACAGATAAGTGGGTGTTTTAAATGACTATGAGTAATCAGTCTTATGTCAACAGGGTGAGAAAAGACTGAGTCAGATGTTTGGTTAAAGCTTCTTAGATATGAGATAAAAGAAGCACCCAGTAGTGTGACTACTTTAGAAGTTGCATTACCAAAGAAACAGTCACAGTGGTTTTTCCCAGCAGCCTCTTCCTAATTGATATCTTTAGACAGTCCGATGAGAATGATGAAAAGAGTTGGCCGCATTACACAGCATTTTTCTGGAAGAGCAGAAAAGGAGTTTTGAAACAGACCGCTGCAGTAACAGGTCACTGTCCTGCAGGGGTCAACCACATGGAAAGCAAACTGTTTACAATACCTTTCCTTCATTTAAATCCAAATGTGTTAATGGGATGTATTCTTGAGCATCATTTGACAAAGTCAAACATTTTGTTTCCTCATATTTGTATTTGACAATGTTTTTATCGAGTGTGAACCAACCCGGCCTGGCTGTTGAAGCATTGCAGCCAAAAGGCCTTACAAGTATTAATTCTTTTGACATTGTTGCACAATGGTGTCATTGACCCTTCCCTCCTCAGGAGCCTGTCAGATTGTATTTATAATTCACTAGAGTGTCATATGATTACAGTGTACCAAGTTCACACAGATCTTTCTACATAAAAATAATGTTAAATAGCTACACATGTGCTTTTTAGTAAAGAAAACATGATAAATCATTAAACTACATTATTACAACATTATTACAGACATTTTAAAAGGTTCTCCTTGAGAATGTATTTTCATTTTTTGACACTTTAATGATTTTTTTATTTTAATATTCAATAATATCTGGTAGGACATAGTGAATTAAATGACCCTTTCACACACTCTGTTGTGTAAATGTGGTGCTGGTCACATACAGAGTTAAATCAAATTACTAAACTATTTTTCCATGCGAAAATGATCCCAATGATCACTCCTCCCTACTTTGGGATCCCTAACACATCCACTGATTTCCACTATTTTGGACTCTCCCCAAGGTTAAATGGCAATGTCACATACATCATGATCGGAATTTCAATATCTCTCCTCAGAGTAATACATTTACAAGGCAAAGCACTTATGGAGTCTGATAAGTATCATTCATTGATCATTAGCCTGTGCTCTTTAGGAGGATTTATGGTCAAATATATCAATAAAACCTTCCCATCTACAAAACTAGAGGATTGATTAAACATTTGTGAGTTGTCTCTTTAACCTAGGCACTGGCATACGTTTCCATTCAAACTAATCATCTCTAAATATGTATGGATTTTCCATACTTTGCCAAAAAGTTATTAAAACTAATGTGTCACATTTATAAATGGAGATGTACTAAAACGAGATTGCAACATTACACCCTAGAATAATGTTCATTTGTCTTCATCAAGATAAGCAGAGAAATCTAAGCTGGTGGGAACTGTAGACTGGCCCCTTTACAAGCTCCCCCTCCAGAGGGAGACACTTCCCCCATTCTGCATCATTTTAGAGATTAGAATTATCATCATAGGGCAGTTGAGTGTTTGACCATTCTGAATATTCAGGACATAGAATCTATGTTGTGTTTTGTTTTGTTTTGTTCCCAGAGAAAAAAAATCTAATATGAGGTCTGTTTAATTGCTCTATTATTTCTCCTGTGAGATTAAAAACAGCCAAAACTGCTTCTCAGACTTTTCAGACCTCAGTGATGTCACATGTGTATTCTCTAGAGATCTCATCAATGCTACAGACTCAGATTTGCCAAGACATTAAATTCTGCAATCACAGTGACAGCTTTTAATAATGAACTCAAACTTTCTCTAATATAATGCTTTCCACATTAATTTCATAGCTCTGTATTCTATACATACCTTACTGTATGTCTGGCCTATTTTATTGTCAATATTCTGAGAACCCTTTTGTTCTTAAACCAAACCAAGGAAATATGATACATTTTTAAATAAATTCTCCACGAAAAAAATCGAATGGACAAGTGTAAAAAAGCACACAATTTCCCATATTTTTTTTAAACCCAACACCATGGCAGGTACTTTAATTCTAATGTAACCATCTGACATTTCCAAGCCTGTCTTCTCTTTGTGGCATGCCTAATTAGCAAGATAAAACGAAGGTGCAGAAAAAAAGAAAAACACTTCAAGCATGTTGGGATTTAGCCAACTTCACTCAGACCTCTGCTCCCTTAGTTGGGAGTTAGCTAGTTTCCTCTTTCCTCTGACATCACTCTGCAAGCCTCATACAACAATAATACGGCCCCAATGGCATGACATTATAGCTTCCTTACATGCACATGGGAGGGCCGGGCTGAGATCCCTCTTGACCACAGACACACCGTGCTCAGTTCCCAGCCAGAGCCAGCTGTGCAGCTGCTGCTCATGGGAGGAACAGAAATGGATAAAGAGATTCCAGTCTGTTTTGGGGAGAAAACATTTCCTAACAGAGCACTTCCCAAACTCTGGGCAATCCATGTACCACTGTTAAAAATTTGATGCAGCTGTGTTGTAGTCCCAAAGGCATATTTTAGACTAAAACTACAATGTCAGAAAGGGCACCTGCTTTGCCCCCTATGCAATTAAAATCAGGAAACAGATGTTTTAATAGGTGGTTGAATGGTTAGTGTATATTTTTATTTTTTAAGCATATTCATGAAATCTTTAAAAATCTCACTTGTAAAGCAAACATAAAAAAAAATAAGGAATAATTAAAAATAAAAGTAAAAGTGCAAAGATTTCAAGAAACTTAAAACGTTACATGTTAAAACTAGAAAGATTTTGTTATGTGAGATACAGCCAGAAGAATTACAATCATAGTTTGTTTATTTTTTATATTGTTAGCATCCAGACTGCAGTTCACAAAGCTATAAATCTAGAAAAGTTCTTAAAAGATCATTTCTAGTCTATTGGAATCCCCAAGGAGTCTGGTTTCTCAATAATTAAGTGCATTGCCTTTTAAAATCAGTACTTTTCATTGTGTTCTCAGATCCTAATATGTTGTTTCAGCTTATTTTAAAAATGCGAGCCAAATGTGAAAGTATATGCCAATACATGCACACACACAGAGGCAAAAAAACGCACCTTGTGTGTGAGTGTGTTTTTAATATGATCCAGATGTTCTTGAAGCGTATGGAAACAGGTGATGATAGCTTTAGCTAGGATTGGATGCAGATGGAAAGGGGCTTGAACCTATTCCTGTATCACCACCAGGGTCGTAAATAATTCTTTTTCTCCAGAATGATGAAAATAATTTCAAAGTGAATTATGTCTGGCCAGCGTTCCATGTTTTCTAAACTTGCCGTACCAGGGATTTTCTCTCAGTGTCAGATCGTTTCTCAAGCAAAACATATACATGCCTTTCTTTGTCACATTCTCACTTTATGGCTAAAAGATTGGCTTGTCCTTGAGGGACAATATTATTACATTTAGGAGGTCTGCTTTGAAAACAACAGGACTGAGATTATCCTGCCAAAGTTTTGCAATACTGAAACTGGTCCTATCATCTGTACATATATATATAAACATATAAATACAATGGGATAATATATATATATATATAAGTCTGTGAGGATATATCCCTGCTTCATTTCAAATACAGCTCTTATGCCCTTGTGCTAAGTAGAAAAGTGAAAATGTCATGAGAGGATCCATATCATGACTGCTGTATGGTGGGTTGTTTCCAGTCTGCTCAAGTTGGAAACAAGCTTTCTGGCTAGTTTTAAAACTAATCAGCTGTGATTGAATGGCTGCTGGGTCATTCTAAAGGGATGAAGGAGACAGCCACTACATGTGTCAGAACATAGCATACTCAGCACAGAGTATGGATGGACATTGAGCAGAACAGAGAAATATGTCCAAACCCTGTAATTGCTCCTCTCAAGAGGCAGGGATACTCTTGAACCCTGTGAGAAGTGTATGGAGGCCCTTTTTTAGATAATACATTCCCCGTTTATGTTACAGCATTACATAATAAACATCTCTATAATGTACATTTAATATATTAATCTTGAATTATTGACATGTGTTAAGGGAGGGATCATTATTTTAAATACATCATGCTCAAAGTTATGCTTTAAAACAAACAACATATATTGAAATAAGAAATGTTTGAAACAGGCAGTTACTCTATCACAAGTCCCAGGGACCCTCCCCCATATCACCTTTATGTTAAGCTCCCATCCTCACACCCCACATGGGCATATCAACAGAAGAATCTTCCTTGAAAGCACCACAAATGGGGCAGCACAAAGTCTATGTGGCAGCCATTTGGGAAGAGGGTCGTTCACTGTGATGGATGCATAAGAAAGCAACACGTTGTCCCAGCAAGGTGCCGCGAGCTACGCTCTATTTCAGCCACCTTTAAACCACTAGATCGCAGTGTGAAATGATTCATTTGCGTTGGCAGACGGCCGTATCCATGGCAAGGGAGAAATCCCTATTCTAAATCTCACACCCTCTGTTACATGTTTATGCAGCTGGATTGTTTTATTGGGCCATTTAAATGAAGTTGTGATAATTGAGCATAAGTATTAGGGTGGGGATCTGGAGTAGTCCAGCTGTCAACTGCTAGGCTCAATGGAATCCCAAACAAAGCTTCTTTAGGATTGTCTTTACACCTGCATTCTTTCAAAATTACAGCTGTGTGATGAAAAACAACAGACAGGATTTACAAGAGAAGAACACAAATGTTGATTTTGAGTCATAATCAGTTTTCAGTACTTTTCTTTTTGAAGTCACCCTAAATTGGCAAGGAAGGAGTTTCGGTCATTTTGGTTTTAAGGGCATAAAAGCATCAAGTAATTTCCTGCGTGTCTCCTCCTGATCATATCCCAGCAACCCCATGACTCAGTTTGCAAAAGACACAAACGTGGTGCTTGTTTGGAGCTCCACAGGCCACCTGATCTCCCAGGGGGACACAGAAGACTCACACAGCTGCCTTTAGGCAAACTAATTGCGCTTTTATTTTCTCTATAATAGCAACTGTAACTATTATTGTGGGTAAAAAATTATGGTATGAACATTAAATTAAAACAAGAATTACAAGTCTCTATTAAAAGACCTAGAAACATTGTCTTTAATCCTGACCAGAGATATCTTGCGTTACATGTTCAAACTGAATAGCTGAGCTCACTTTTGGCACCAGACTTCAGATCTTGTCTCTGATAAGTGGCCTGGTTATTTCCTGTGATGAATCTGGAAAATGTTTGGCCCCACGCTGAAGAACAAGTAGAGAGCTGATACTTGCCATTCCATAACACAAGTTACAACAATGTCTTTACTAAAATTCCTGCAAACATTATACCAAAATGAACTGAATTCCATTCAGTTCCTAAATATCTCTTGGCCGATGCTTTACTTGGGCTTGAAGAGGTTCCACACACCACAGGATGTAAAACCTCGTTTCATGTCTCAAGCCAGGCGCACATCCATCACGCTTACACAAGCAAGACAGAGGTATTACAACCTCCCCTCTCCCAGCAGAATGTCCTTGGGATTTAAACTGAAATGATTTCATATGAATGTTATGGCACAATGCTGGCAGAAAGTGCATCGGATTTTACTACTAAACAGTTTATATTTTCAGCTCTTATGATTCACAGCTGTGCTGTCTGTACCATTCTCCTCAACGTACAGCTGTGGTATAACAACTCTGAGGAAATTGGATTTGACAGTGTTTTTCATTCTTTCATCCCCAAAATAACATAACCCATGATTTCCCATCTCTGACAATGCGATGAAAATGTACAAGCACCAAAGCTAAGTTTACAAAGGGGATCTTCATTTGAAGAAGGGGATCGAGGGTGGAGAGAGAGCAGGATAACAAACGCTGAAGGGTTGATATGAAGATTGGTGAGAGATAGAAGTTCCTTCTGTTCACATTGAATAATGACAGCTCTGATCTGAGAACCGATGCTGCCTAAGACTTTTGAACTCTTATAATCCAAATGCACAAACACGCTCACCTAAATATCCAAAGGTACAATGTGCATGCATTTGACACATTTGTTGGTGTGACCTTGCCCTGTTGCCCATTTGTCTACAAGATGTACAAGCACTGCAGTGGTTGATGTAATCAGTTTTGTTATCAAGGAAGAATCTTGCCTCAGCTTACGCAGTAACCACACTGCTGCTGGGACACTTAACCCTCCATACACAAAGGTGACAAATAAATGTGAACACATGGTTGACGTGGACTTCCATAATGATTCTGTCAACACAACCAAACATACTCAACTTGGACAAGTTAGGGATTTAAAAATAACACCATGGTTCTCAAAGGAAGAACAAAGCTAACATGCCGTTGTTTATTTTCCAAACATTGCTTTGATATAAATCTTGTAAATGTTTACTATTTGGCAAATTGAATTCTATGGGGAAATGATCATAATTGAGGGAACACAAACAGAATTTAGTATGATCTAATATGGTCTGATTATGCCAATGACTTTTATTTTTCACAAAAACCATCATGAAATCTATACTTGAAATAATAAACTTACAATCAAGACAAATTGAAAATAACTGTCACTCATACTGCGTGGTAAAGGAGAAAGTAGATGTACAACTAGATGTACGTCTGTTACTCAAAATACACGCTCAAAATAAATGTGATGTTTTTTCAATGTCAATTTTATAAAGACCAGCAACTATAAGCAAAATAATATGCCATACTTTGCTTAAAACCCGTGGAGTTTTGGTTCTTTTCATCTAGCCTCCAGCTGTTCTGTGTGCTCACTATGGCTACCATCTACTTATGGGTTTTTGGTGAAACTAAGGCTTAAAAAATAATAGCTAGATCACTGACAAGCCTCCCAGGGGGTGAAAACTCCTTTATTTAAATAAGAATGGTCTCCCTGTCCCCTGAGATAAGACTGAATCAACATGAGGTCTGACAATTTAGAATGGCTTTAATGTGCATAATGTGATGAAGAAGAGCAAGACTCTTTGCTGTTGCTAATGCGTTTGAGGTGCATCAGACAGGGTGTTTGGAGAGATTCAGCCACTGAAGGCTTCAGTCTTGGACAGTACCAAAGACAGTACCACACAGCAATTACCCAGGTTTTCTTTATTTCCACCCAAGGTCTCCCGGAGACTGGTTTTACACTGTCCACATGCATTACTTGTCGTGCTGATTGAAGACCGATCCCGTCACCCCACGTTTTCCAGGCTTTCAGGCCACCCAGTATGGACGAACCTCATGCATGTCATCCCTCTGTGTGGTCCTCTCAAAAGAGAAACAGATAGACACAGAGGAAACGCAAAGCAAGTGCCAACGGAGAAAGAGATGTTTCAAAATCTGACAGTGTCATTTCTGGGAAAGGAAGGAAGAGAGGGAAGGAAAAAGGGGGTGGGGGCGCCCAGCAAAACAAGCAAAGAGTCTGAGCTGATTGTGAGTGTGGGACTCTTGCCATGCGATGAGAGCAGAAGATCAGAGGGAGGGAGGGTGTGTGGAGCAGAAGAGAAATGAGAGGAATCTCCAGACTTCAGTAAAATAATCTGTATTCTACCAGTTCACACTGGATGCTGTGTGAACTGGTAGTCACAAAGGATTAATTCAGATAAAATCGTCTGTAGCTTTTGCTTAAAGAGATGAGAAAACAGTTATTTCAGTCCACTGGGCATCCAACTGCTTTGACTGATCATTAGGGGCTAGTTAACAGCCTTTAATGTCCCAGTTCCATCCAAGAGATGGAGTCGTCTTTCACTGTAAAAGCCTTAATACGAGCGCAGTAAACACAACAATTAAAAAAATGCTCCATGTAAATGTATCTTTTAGCAAAAAAAAAACAGAACTCTTTCCTTTCTTTAATGGGGTTTATTTGTGGTTTACTGCATTAAAAGGCCTGTTTCCGGCCCACATGTCGGTGATGCCGGCTGCCCCTGAAGGTGTTTAGTGTGCGCTGAGGCACGTGCAGCTGGGAAAGATTAATAAAGAGAGCGAAGGCTCGTAAATACTGCTGGCCTTCAGTGATGAATGCCTCCACAGTCCGCAGACAGCAGGATGGGAGATAAGCGATGAAAAGACAAACACTGTGTTCCAGACCGGTACATGTTGTGCCCAGACAGGCCTTAACAAAAAGAGCAGTTGGACCAAAGATCTACACTAACCCATCTACTCCAAACACTAGAGGACAGCATACTGTGGGTTATGAAGAAAGCAAGCTCTGATTATACACAAACTGCATTACAGGAGGTGGTAAACGGATGACTTCCCTCTTAGTTTCTTTCTTGATCTTCCTTTTCTCTCAATCTGAAGAAAATGTTGTATAGTTCAAAGAGTAAATGATTAGTAATAAGAAGAAAGGATATTTTCATTATTTCAACAATGCGCATTTACCAGTGTTAAAGACATTTTTAGAATTTTATTCAGCAACTGTTCAACAGTGACAAATTGGCCAATGAGGTATAAAAGCATGTGGAATTCACTGAAAATCCTAATATGCAATACACTGGAAATGACGGAAAGTGAGTGTATTTGCAGCCAAGCAGATGGAAGCTATTTCTTGATATGCAAACAAATGAAAAAAGTCATGTTATATCAAAGACGAGCAGTGAAGATCTGGCCAACAGGACAGGAAGAGGGTGTTTAGCTGGAGGTTTTGAAAACATTTCTGGAAAAAGGGGAATTCAGTGAAGGATCTACAATACATAATAATGCACATAACGATTAAACAAATTTGTCAATTTAGATACAACTTACAGAACTGAATCATGTGCAGATCTAAAATAGTCTGCAAAAACATGCAATGACTGATATTGCCTGATTGACAGATTTTTTTTATTAATTTTTTTTTGACAGGTCCAGTCTCTTATGTTCCTCTTATTCCTCATCCAATCATATATACATGGATATATACCATGGGTAAAAATATATTCAAAATATATCTAATCAGCCCACTAAGAGTATTACATCATGTCATCAAATGTTTCACACAATTCTGCCACAGAAAATGACTGATGATTCATGCTTTGTGTGTCATCTTTGGCAGATACTTTGAGGGTGTGGGGTGGAAGCTGGCATGGAGTAATGAACAAATGGGAAAAACCAGGAAACCAAGAGAATAGAAGAATGAGATAATGGTTCAAAGTGACACACTGTCAGGATGCTGTTGCAGCTTGGTTTGTCCAGCAATGCTAAACAAAGACGTATGTAATGCATACATTTAAAATGTGTTTTAAATAAATGGATTGTTATTGGGAAGCCCATGCTCACAAACCCAGCTGGGGCATATCCATTTAAGTCTATACAATACCAGGTTATAAAACTGCCATTTAACAAAATAAAGGTAAACTGGAGTAAAATAACAGTGAATTCAATCACAGCTATTGCACATGTCTACAATCAGTCTTCAATGACTGCTTGATCAGATTGTGTCGATTGCTTCCTTCTAGCAACAGTTAACAGACTTGCACACATTAACACATGGATGTTCTGCTGAGTTGTTGGCGCAGAGCTGTCCAGTTCTGATGATGTCACTTAGACCTCTTTGACCCAGAGCTGGGTGTATCGGCCTGGTTGTGCAGGGAAGCCTCTCTCAATGTGTTTTTCTGGGCAGACTGTAAGGAGTCATTTTAACAGTGGGTGGTTAACAGAGTTCTGCACAGAACCCCCTCACAACAAACTCTCTCTCACACACACACACACACACTCAAAAAGAGAAAGGTGTTTGCCCATTTCCTAATGTACTTTTGTTTTGGCCCCATCACAAACACACATTGAGGCGCTATTGGGCACACCTTTACAAACAAGTGAGTTATTCACACTTTATATCAAGGAAGTCAGCAACAATATAGTAAGCTATTAAAATATAGAGAAATTATCATATTGCGTAAACCTTATACAAAATGGTGCCTACACCCAAAGGAGGTAAGACGCATGAGTTATAGTTAACAATAACAAAGATCATTTGAAATTCATATCCTTGACTAACAATATTTGGGGAGAATGAGGGGAAGAGAAGGAAAAGTTAGGTAGATAGAAACTCAAGCCAAGAAGAAGGGCCATTTTAAGGGGCCCATTTAAGCAATGGCGACCAAACAATTGTTTTATAGCCTCAGCTAGAAGCCAATTTTTTTTTCGGCATAGAGCAACACAGACATTCTTTGATATGACCTGGCAGGGTTAAGATAAGAGGCTGGATTCTTGGCTAAAATTCAGCGAAGACACCTCCTTCAGGAGAGCTCCCCTATGCACCCTCAGTGATATGTGACTGAACAGGGACAGCACATTAGCTTAATGGGTGGACAAATGACTCCTTCATCGTCAATGCCGTGTGCATGCACAGTTAATCCAAAGGTTTCATCACTTTGGTTCAATGCGCTCAAGCTGACATACCGCCACTCTCAGCTGCATACAGGCAAATGGATCATTTCAATTAAAGCCAAAATCACCAGTAATGACTCAAGCAGTGATTAAGTAAAGATGTGTTTTAGGCTTAAACTGTTCCATACATCAGATGAGTATGGGTAGAGTGCAGATGTTTGAAAGATGGTGATTTGCTCTGCTGAGATCTTTCTAATGGCATCATTTCCTGTCTAAGGACCTCAGAGCTATTATTGCAAATACATATATAGTTCGGTTAGTTTATTTCTCTCCCTCTGTTTCCATTTGTCCCTTTCCTTTTGGCCTTTGTTTTATTTATAGACACACACTATCCTAAAACAGACTAACTCGTTACCTTGCAAGAAATAGCACTGATAATAGCACCCAGCACACATTTACATACCTAACCTTTTTCTGTTTCTGTTTTGAGTTTCTGTTTTTCTATAAAAGATCCTACCCCGTTAATAACTTCTTGCTATCTTGCAGTATATAGCCTGAGTGCAGGAGCTATGGCTGAAAGTACAACTGGCTAGAGGTTCTGTGAGAGCACAAAACCAGTAGTCCCTTGGAGAGTCTGGGGTCTTTAGCAGCAAAACACAAACTGCAATCTTTCTATCATCAACTCCATGCACAGAGCTCAGTCACCAATAACCTAATGCATGTTTTATAATTGATACCTATAGAGAAGCAGAAACATATACATTTTTACTGAATGGAATGACATACATGCATGGCATGTTGAATGTATGACAGCTATTACTGAAATTACATTCTTTAATTGAAGGTACCAAGAGTAGAACACAAGGGGGAGAAAGCTGGAGCTGTCAAATTGTAAGCTGATAGCCATTGACAGCTCTGACACTGAGAGAAGCCTCTGCTGTGAGCTGCTCTAATACAGCGTCTCTGGATTATGACATCTGGGTTTCTCATTTGTCACATGCTTTGCTTTTTCTTTGTGATTATTACTGGGAAGTAATGAGGAGAAAAAGAGATGAGAGTTAAAGAGAATGAGAGACAGGATGTTATAAGCAGACAATAAATATAACATCAATAGAAACAGTATCATTTTTATAAAAGGACTGTCTGCAGAAAATTGCTGCCTGGAAAGCTGTCAAAACAGGAGCTTTTTGAAAAGATGGTCTCAGGGGAACAAAGTAAGGAGAGCAAACAACACAGATGACTAAAGAAAAGAGCTTATTAACGTTCAAAGAAATACTCCATTAACAACAGAACCTCCAGAATTTTGCCTGCCAATTAAAGGTATTTCATTACATCAACTGTCTGCAATGACGTATTTCTCTTCATGAAGAGGGTCAAAATGTCTAAAGAAAAACACTCCACGCCTTGAGTCTCACAGAGCATGTGTCGCCCCTCTTCCTGCCCCTGAAATTCACAATGCTTATCAAAGCATGATAAGACATGAGATCAGTGGGAGGGTTAAAATGACCTGTCAGTTTTGCAAGGTTTCTCCTCCTCCTGAGGAGCAAAGCTTGAGTATCCGCACACAGTGAATTTGATATGTGAGTGAGCCGGGCACTGGTTGTGTGAGTGACACCATCTGTCTGTAAGGAGGTCCCGCGCTGCATGTGAAATCTGATGAGAGGAAACAAAAGCAAGGGAAACAAAAAAGAACAATGTGAAAAAAATTACAATAGCAAAGAAACAAAAACAAGGAGAGGACAGAAGAGAAGCAAAGAGAAAAGAAAAAAGAGAAGAGGATAGGAGGGGAGAATGGAGAGGAGAGGAGGAAGAGGACAGGCTGCTTTATATTACTCTAAACTGTGGCACCTGTAAAGGACAGCATTACCATCCCGAGGCTATGAGCGATTGCCAAATTGTGATACATTCAACAATTGTTACGGTGCTGTGTGCAATTATGTTTTGTTTTATATTGGCACAGAACAGAAAAGCACAGGAAGACAAACATCCTCTAGAAATATAGTTAAAGCACCAGATAAACTCCACGCCCTCTGAATCACTCCTCACAACATAACAAGGAGGTGTTTCTGCATTCCACTCATTCAAATTATTATGAAAGATTATGTTATGAACAGGCCATGTGAGGTCAAAGGTTAGGATACTAGTTTAAGAGTGAAGTGCTGGCCAAGTATGGTGACCCATAGTCAAAATTTGTCCTCTGCATTTTACCCATCCAGTTATTGCACACACATTGGAGTAGTGTGTAGCGAACACACACCCAGAACAGTGGACTTTAAAATCTGATGAAGCACAAAGAAACTAAAGAAGAAATCAATTAAAAGACAGTGAAACCTAATTGCCACATTTTAATACAGTCAGTTTGTCACAGATTAAGGTCATGATTGGCTTGGAAAGTGTCTCTTACCTCATTAGAAAAGTATGTTTGCAGTTTGAGGAGATGAGGCTCCAGTTTTCATGTCAGAGAGATCGTGGAGAGAATGCTTATGTAAATAAGCAAATTATGAGGTGCACAGCCGCACACAAACTCAAACCTTGTAGACTATTAAGACTTGCTGCAGCCTAGCAAAGTCAACACGTATCTCCAATCAGAAACACCAGGCCTCCCAGCACTCACAAGGTTGTATTGGCATGCGGACAACATTACAGCATATAAACAAGACTATGGTTCCATATCAAGGCCCTGTAATTGTTATGAGCTGGGCTAAGGAGCAATCCCTAGTTTTACTGCATTTACTTCAGTTGTAAGACCAAAGGGCCCTATGAGCAATTCTTTACAACCCATGCAGGATTCATAGAATATAAGAGAATTTGACCACAGGAAAATAAATAAATGTAAAATAAAATGACAAAACACTGATCTAGCACAGAGCAGTCAATTTTAAACCACCGGCTGGTTTTTACCCTTCGGTTTCATTACTGTTTGCCTCTCACACACCTGCAACACAGTAACACAAGTAGGCTGTAACAATATTTGACATTGCAGCGATTGTATTTCATGACCCTTTAAATGAAGTTAGCACTCACCATTTGTAATGTCTGGCAGTATTCCCTGAGTAGCTGCTAATTCACACTCCTGGTGCTTGTCAATTGGTGCATTCAGAAATGAGGCGGCATGATTTCACTTGAATAGCATGAAAATAATTAAAACCAGCATTACACTGCATTCATCAGAGACAGCTTGAGATTGACCTCATGTACACATGTACACAGATAAAGAGGCTTGCTTCTCAGAGCTGGTACTTGGATGCTTGGACACCAAAATCGATTTTCCTCGGTTTTCTAAATAATTAGAAACTCAGACAATATACATAGATGTCTAGGCAAAGTCCCACCTCAGAGATTATTAAACCAACTGAGCAACTGTATTTGAGTAGCTCTGTGCTCACAGTACAGCTGATTGATGGAAAGAGGAATGGAGGCTTTGAGTAATACAAGTGGGAGGAGAAAAAATTAGACAAAAGCACATTGTTGTTGTTACATTAATCTGGATACAAGAATGGGAATTTTCCTCCTCATTATGATCACACGCTGTTGGGCAAGCGGCTCCATTTTCTTTCCCCACCATGCCCTGGCAGCACTATGCATCCCCGCTGAGGCGGCTTCCTCACTGCCATGAGATTTTGACAGGCTTTACAGGCTCTGCCAAACCAGACAGGGGCTGACCAGAAAACTGGCAGTTTTTGGCCGTAATTAATCTCCATATCTCTCTCTCCCTGCTTTTGAGATGGGCTGGCTATCTCATAATTGTTATGCAAACTTCCGCATCCGACAGTGTTTAAGCAGATGTGGAGTACAATTTGAAACCATCAGATTTCCCCCAAATCTGGTTGAGCTCTGAGGATTGTCTGGGGAAAAAAGTTATCTTGAGCAGGTGTAAACCCTGCTTGCTGCAATATTATATAGTTATTAGAGCTTTGAGCTAAACATACAATTGCAAATTTAACATACATGTGTATTAAATTACTCATAACTCCTTCAAGATGATTTAAATAAGCCAAAAGCTGGAGCCGGTAATGGCGGCAAAATGATGCTGAATCAACTCAATGAGTTCACATCCGTAAATTGCAACTAAAACCAATATCAGACGGATGACTGGGAATAATTGAATTAAAAACCACTTCAGACAAAATATAAACAAGATTTAAATCCTCTTTAGTCAGCAAGACAAAAGGTTTTTGTTAGGCATGTGAAACACAGAAGCACTGCTGCCATCTGCTGCCTATTCTAGGGAACATTTTTGACAATCAGACAAAGAAAAGGGCCCATTATGACCCTTCAGCGTCCTCTAAGTAAAGAACTCATAACATACTTAGTGGCCAAATAGATGATGGTCATAGTTTCAACATGTATTTAACATGTTCATTTTTATGTATCCACTCATCGCAGTTTATAGAAAGGTAAATATCAGGCGTTTTTACTTTTTTATTTACGTAATTTTTTTTATTGAAATAGTACCTTAGTAATACCATGGTTTTTAGTGAATTACCTTAGAGTATCATGTAAATAGAAAGAGAATATGGTAAATATTCCACTATAAATGAATATCAACTGTTTACAGCAACTATTACCATCTTATGCAGTCACTCTACCATGGCTGCACCAGGTTGTTAGTCAAGTCAAATAAATAAAGATAAAATTTCTGTAAATTACCATCCCACTCCATTTTGAGCACATCATCTTTCATATTCACATGGACTTGGAGGAAGAAGCAGATGTTGAGTCGTCATGTTTTTCCTGATCATATGACCACAATGCTGGAAGACATCAGGAATGATATAAACAATGATTCTCTGAACAGCGCCCTCAATCACAACATTCTCAGTTTCCAAACCCTTTCCAGCAACAGTGTAAATCCAGACATTTCTAAAGCCAATAATGCGGTAGTCAACAGTGAGGTTTCCGACACACCCTTTCCTTCCTGCATTCACAAACTGTTGTCTTCAAACCATACCATTGAAGTAAATGTATTATGAAATCAGTGTTGCTATTGTATTAATTAGCCAGTACTGAAACATTCAAGTTACAAAATATCACATTCCTTACATACATTAAGGATTAAAGAAATATCCAATTCATTTTATTTAGATAAATGTACCCCTTTCGAAACTTTTAAAATGCTTTTTTTCTGATAGTATAGTAGCAAAAGTCCTGTAAAATGCCAAAGGAACAGTTGTGCCAGGACAGGGACAATAACAAAATATAAAATAGTAATAAACCAGAATGCTAAGAATGCTAATAAGGTGAGATAATACAATGTCCTGCTGAAACCTCAGCCTGCCCTGCACAATTCCTATATGTCCTCTACTAAATTAAAAATCACAGAAACAGATAACCGAGGTTTTATGAACTGAAAGTAATGGCACTATTCCTCCTATCTGAATTATGGCCTCAAAAACACATTTGGCATTTTTACAGGAGAAAGAGCATTCCTATATAAATATACTCGTCTTTACAATATACATCTTTTATCCCCCTCACTGCTTAAACATTTTGCCCATTCTCCCGGGGCATGATTTCACACTTGTGGTAGATTAAAACCACTTGCAGATGACTCCACAAGCAGTTTATTGATCTGAGACGATTGGGTGTGGGGGTATGTGGCAAGCAAAAACTTAACAGCTAACCAGAACTTAAATACACTGGCTGTACAATGCATACTTAATTCCAAGTCAGGCATATCTATGTACTCATGACTCATGTTCAGGTCCAGACAAGAATCCAGTGTATAATTGGTAACAGTCTCTTTTCCCCTGTAAGCAAGGTAGATTTAATTAATACCAGTACATATAAGATTTTTTCTGGACAAGTCTGACAAATTTATCATTGGACGTCTGGGTAAGGCACTCTGGAGTTCGTCACACACAGTGTCTAAACACTAACCTACCAGATGTGTGAGGTTTTTGTTTCTTTCTGTTTGAAGCAGCAGTTCCCATCAACAAGCAGAAGCAATTACTAGAGGTTATCACAGGTCATCAACCGCAGAGCAGCACAGATCTGAATTACCCCTCGTTCCCTCCACTCATACCTCCTCATACCATATGAATTAAAACAATTCTGTCCTAAGAATATATAGTTATATATATATATATATATTAATATAATATATAGTGTACTATATTTTAAGATCGTTTTTGCCTCCTATCTGTATTGATGTTCTTGGAAATGTTATTTGCAGTATGTCACGTCTATCTCCTGCCATCCCAGCATGCATTGCCACACCATGCAGTAACATGATCTAAATGCAATCCAGATGTACTCCACCAATTGGTCTAATTCCTTCAAGCCTCAATATTTTACATTACATATATTAATCATCTGAGGCATGTCAGAGATTTCGGCACTGATAACATCCCTCACTTCAAACGATGGCTGACTCATTGTTTCAATCAGGCTAGTAAAGCGGTTAGCAAAACATTGCTGCAAAAAGGGGGGGCACTTATCCCAATCTGTTAGTCTCAAATGACAAAACATTAAGTGCTTCCACCTTTAGTTTATAAAACTGTGGTTTCTGTCATTCGATTCAAAGAAGAGGTTTTTGTTTTGAATAAACATTATGAAAGTCATGCAAAAATATTATTATCAATGAATCACACCCTTAAAGGCAGATATTATGAAAACTCAGAATTAAATTATTCTATACAACCAAGGTGTGGTGTTCCCTCAGTTAAGAATCTAAACATGGTGGAGTAGGGTTTTTTTCCCATCAGCCTGCCAAGAAAATCTGTTACTGTTGGATTGTAACATTTCCACAAGCAACAGTTGAGCAGTTTCCCATTAGCACAATGATCCAAAACTTGATTCAACCTGGGGTTATTTAACTTCATTGGCAGAAGCTGCTCTCTATATTCTCAGTCTGAAGACATTGTCAGTGCAGTTCATGAAGAGCCCTTCTCTTGTCCACGGGCTGAAAGCCTCTCTCCAGGGTCCTGAAGCATGGGCTCCAGGCCCAAAGCTGGTCCAGGGCAAGGGGCCAAACATATCACTAAGCCAGTGCCCTCCCTGTAGGGCCCCACAATCAGCCCTCCTCAGAGGAAAGCTGGGCCCCATCATCATGCACCTCTCTGTAGGCTGCCAGTGGGCCTTCTTCTAAGTTGTAAAACTCTCCATCCTGATACTAAAACCATGTGCCAGCTTTTGGGCAGCTTGCTTGGCCTGTAACTCCTGAAATAAACATTGTACACAATTACATGAATGTACTACTTCCTGAATACTGAATGACACACACACAAAGTAGCAAACCCTTATTGGTATTAGTATCTGAGTCTTTTTTTTTGTGGAAAAAAGGTCTTAGATGCTTTAAAATAAAATTCACTGTTAGTGTTCAGATCTACACAACAGATCTGAAAGAACACAACAGTTAATATCACGGTCTATTATTGTGTATGAGCAAGTCATCACCAACCTACCTGTAATTTTCTTGACTGCTCTTGAAGAAAGGCAGCCAACTCTTCCAATGTCAGCAGCTGGGGAGAACTGTGATGGAGAGACAGAAGCTTAGCTGCAGTGATGTCATACAGGTGCTTTTTGTCCTGCAGCTTTCCGGCCTCTGCAGTAAGTGGTGTGGTGCTGCCAGAGCCCTGAATAGGTGATGAAAACTCAGATTTATCTTTTAACCCGAGAGACAAGAAAACACAAAGATGTATTTTAATTCAATGATTTAAGTTTAGTAAAACTTCTGATGATGCACAATTTTAGAGCAATAATTAAACAGGTCAAATTAACCTAAGACCTATATCATAAAGATAAAATGTTGATGATGAACATCCATAAACATGTTCTAGATCAGCAATCTTGATCCGAATCAATGTATAGTATAATGCAACGTAAGTCGCTTTGGATAAAAGTCTACCAAATGCATAAATGTAAAAGCCTTATTAAGGACATTATGAACATGTATAGATTATGTACACGTATAGAGTACTTAATCTCCTACAGTTGGTTGTGTTTTGTGAACAAGGCTTAATCATTTTAAACCTAGAAATAAAATAACTATAAAGCTGTCAACAGTTTCACAGGTTTGGTTTGAATCTGGCCTTTCTTGTGTCCAGGACTTCTATAATAATTAGGCTTTTCAGCTTCTGATTACTCAGATAAGGGTTACTAAGAGACTAGTCTTTATTAGCATCGTGATTTGAGCCATTGTTACTTTGAGCAAGTGTGAATCCTCCAAATGCCTCCACAAGCCCTGTGTCCTCCATCAGAAATGCTGCTGCATTTCCACTGGCTGTTACTAGTGGTTCAGTAGAAACCTGTGACCAGGGTTGGTTAAACAAACCATTTCCCTGTATAATAACTGCAACAATGTTTATATTGGGATATACAAATCCTTATCTATGCTTAGTTTGGAAATGTCTTTCTTATATTTATCCTTAAACTCTGTCCAGACGTAGATTCAACTTGCGTGTGTTGAATCCCGTGCCGTTGTAAGCATTCATCTATGTGACTTAATATGTGACATAATAAGGGATACCGTGGGGCACCAGAGAATCTGGAATAATCCAGAACACTTGATTACTCATCTAGCCAGCAAATGTTTAATTTACACTTTATCTAATTTAAATATTCATAATATAAGTTATCGATTCAGGTAAACTGGGAAACAACACAACTGAAAGTACATTTGTAAGATTAAAAGAAAACCGTATACTTTTAAAAACGTGACAGTTCCTCAAAGAGCTCATCTTTACTCGTTTTTCAGATCACCCACTTGCCACTGGGGCGCTGTCCACGATGCCGACATGATTAGGGGTGTAAAAAATAACACACGTTCACTCTGCAATACTCTGTTACATGACTGACCACATTCGAAGCTACACCAAATAATAACATCATGTGTCAACACACCCAGCGCTACTAAAGCCAGCAACGACAACCCCATACAAAGACACGTTTAATACAAAACAAAAGTCCCGGCGAAAGCTCTTAAAAGGATGTTCATTATTAAACAAGACGACAAGCATCGTTGTTTACTTGCGTGATTTTCGTGTTGTGCCTAAAATTGATGTGTCTTGACAAAACTCTATACTGTGTTATTTCGTTTGCACGCTTATGACCTGTATTTAGAACAATGACAATACTACGTTTAACTTGGCTATACCTTAGCAACACTATTTCGTTGCTTACGTAATACTTACTCTGTATCCTAACAGTACACAGAAGATAATGTGTTGTGGATGTTGCGATTCTTTAATGGATTGGCTGTGAGAATGTCAATAAATACAGTGTTCAAATGCAAATAAATGTACTACTGTCTATAGTCACGATATCAAAACACCGCTTGCTGTCGCCACCTTCTGGTTAATACATATATAACATATCTATTCTCAATCTATAATCTATCAATTATTTATGTGCTAAATAAGGTACAGATCAAATTAGGGTCAGGGCTCCTAGTCAGAAAATGCATTTAAAATTTGTATCGGTATAAATATGCATTAGAAATTTTATACAAATAGCAGTTTCCATATGTATGTACAACATGCCTAACTATTTTAATAAAAACGTGCTCAAAAAAGTCTTCTAAATTTGTCCCTGAAATAACTATGGCAGGTAATTTAAGATCAGTTGACCTCTTTACATCTACTGGCATTGCAATAAAGATTACAGAATTTAACAAGATACCGCAGTTGTATTACTGTGAATGGAGGAAACTGCAAAGCTCAGAGGCGCTCGCTACAGAAACTCAAGGGACTGTGAGCACGCGCGGTATCTGAAGTGGTGTGGAAAATGCCCGATGAGTGCGGAGACTTCCTTGTGTTACGCGACTTGTTCGTTTGGAAATCCGCTTGCCGTATTTAGATACAGCACTGTCGTAATTTAGAGTCAGTCAGCCAGCCATCATAAGTGCACGGGGTAACGCTTAGCTGAGCTTTGCGCTCGGGCGACAATAACAGAGCAGCAAACATGACCAGTGGGTATTATTTTTGTTTACTTTGTTGGCATTATACCGGCACTTTTTAATGTAAGACATATGCATACTAATTATTTAAGATCAGAATTAGTACGATAGGAAAGCTAAGTAACTAGCCGGTTAGCTTATTCTGTGTACAGTGCCCGAAATTAAACCAAGGCATTAACTATGTTGTTAAAAATGTTGGACAAAATCAACATAATAGTATAACAACTAATATTATATATAAGTCGAGAAGGCAAATATATGTAAATGCTGTTAAATAAAGTTTCATTTGGTGAGGTTGACGGATGTTTAACATTAGCAAGCTTATATGCCATAGTAATTACAATCCTCAAAATGTTGTAGTCGTATTTGTTTATCTTTGGTGAACATAGTTTTTTTAAGAACAGGGGGTTTATTTTTATATTTTTTTGTAATTCCATCAATGGTTCTTGACGTTTTGTGTGTGGATGTTGTTATTGTTATGAAAGCTCTCTGGCGCCCTCTTTGTCACGTTGTCTTATTACACACTTCCCTGAGATTTATTATACTGTTAACGGAATACCGTTTGCATGCTATGTAGAAAAGTATTAACCCTAATCTTTCTCAGATTCAAGATATACCTCATAGTTAATAGATTATGGTCGACAACTGTTGCCTTTATGTATAATTCTTGAGTCATCAAATTTATATTTGTCAAGGCATTTGTTTGCCTAAATGTTTAAATAAATGTATATTAGTTGAATTCCCCAAATTATTTTATTAAATTAAGATGTGTACATTGTATTTTAGCTCCGATGATGTCTTGCCAATAGACCATAGATCATAAAACGAATTTAATGATGCAAAGAATTAATGTATCTTCTGAATCCATGTTTAATCCAGTCTTTAGGTGTTTTAAAAGCTGACAGCCAGTAAAGAACACACATCAGTGAGAGTCTTGTGATTGCCATGTTCTGCAGGGGGAAATCAGCGTGAACTTGCCCGTCAGAAAAACGCTAAGAAGCAAAATGAACACAGCAAAGGGAAGAGAAATGAAGATGGCCTTTCTGCAGCTGCTCGAAAGCAGAGGTATAATACCATAAGATCAGCATGCTATTCAATTGAAACATACACAGTTGCAGGAAAATGTATGTGAGGTTGTTAAACTAAGGATTCGCATTGTTTTGTCACCCTGCAATGTGAATGCTTATCCAGTATATTTATTAAAGACATGAAAACAATTCAGAATCATAGTTATATGTTATTCGTATATATAGACAGTTTTTGTATGTTGTTGCGACTTACTGTAAAAGATCAGGTTTAATTTTGTGACCTGATGAATATAAAGAACACGTTTAACCTGCGACTGTAGATAGATTGAAATACAAAGAGCATAATTTTAAGGAAATGTAAAAATAAAGAGGTTTGTTTGTTTGTTTCAGAGATGCTGAAATCATGCAACAAAAGCAAAAAAAGGCAAACGAGAAGGCAGATACTAAAGCCAAATAACCAGAGGAGGACATTGTGACCAACATGACATTTTGAATTCTTGGCCTGATATTGTTTTTGTCATGAGAAAGTATCTATCATTGTATATATTCAAAGACTTGCATTTTCATAATGTTTCATTTTAAAGTCCTTAATGTGTTTAATGTGTTGGAAAGGGCATATCACCAATACAGTACATAAGGATTTGTGTTTTTTCACTGTTTAGCTATAGAGGAGAGAAAATCAGAACAGGCCCAAATAAACTGCACTTTTAAAACATCTGGACTGGTGTTGTTTTGGACTGGAGGATTCATTTGTTTATTAAGTGCCCTTCATAAATGTTGAATTCACACCTGAATTTACATACATGTTAAATTCACACCTAGTAATTAAACTATTGTCTAAAATGTGTATAGTAATTTTTAAAAACACATGGCAGGCAGTAGGCTCTATCAACTACAAAGCTTTTCATTGCATGCTTATTTTTCATTATGTAATTAACATATGTATAGCTATTCTCAAAATTGGTGAAAAACATTACAAATGAAAACAAATAGCTTGCTTGACATCAACATGGAGTGACACCGGTTATATGAAACTACTCAAAATGCAATGGAGACACGTACCTGTCAATGCACTTCCAAATGTAGTTCTCATTTATGATCCCATCACATACAAAGAATCTTAATATCAACTGTAAACACGGCCTATAGTTCAGTATAACATTGTACAACAGTCTGTTTGGTGGCTACATTTGTAATGCCCCTGAGAAGCTATTTACACTCATGCAAGTGTTGGTTATATCTACTTAAATAAGAAAAGGCCAAAGTATTGGTCAAGATAACCTTTTAAAATCAGGAATAACATTTGGAATAACAAATTTTACTTTATAAACTCAGATCACACACACAAAAACTACTGTTTAATCTGGCCAGATCCCCTGCATGGGTGTTCTATAGTAAACCAACATGCTGCCTAATTCACATTTATGCATTTAACAGGTGTTTTATCCAAAGCATCTGACAAATGAGGAAACCACTGGTAAAATGTGTCTATGAACATCCTGAACTCGTCCTTGAAACAGTTTTAACCATATCTATTCTTATAAAACAAGTTAGCCCTTTAATCATACAAGGTAAAATGTCTCTTGTCTGTGCTAACAGTAGGTGGCAGTAGTTTAATTTGTGAGCCACAGTTAAACAAAAAGGAAAATGTAAACAGATCATCAGGCTGTGAGCTAGGTTACCCATAGCAATGGCTTCACCATTTCTAGAGTTCTAGTCTTGTAGGTCTCGGGTGTAAAAAAGGGCCCTTGGGAAAGTGTGCACGTGACCTTAATTATTTTTTCTGTTAATTTACCGAGCTATTTGATAAGTCATTCTTGTCAAAGCTTTTTGATGTCCCCCTGTTCAAACCCACAGACATGACCACAGCACACCTTTAAAGTGGTCCTCAGTCCCATTACCTAGAGTTGTCCGAGATGACATTACCACACAATATTTCAGTAAAACTTTTCTAAAAGCACATTCATTTGCGCACTATATAGTCTCCAAATATAATAAGAATCATGTAAAAGCACATACAGAACTGAGCAAAAATTTACCAATAACATTAAATTTGTCACATAAGAGCAAAAACTTTAAAAATAATTTTATTTTGCATATCAAACTGTGGAGACTGCACTCATTCAAACCAATTTTCACCTCTTTGACAATATACAGACCATAGAGAACTCACAGGAAACAAAAAGTGCTTAAATGTACAAAGTATACTTTATAATACATGCTTTAACCAGTGTCAAAGTATAAAAGTAATCACAATCTGCTCATGTACCATTCAACACACACACTAAAATGTGTAATATAAAACTATAATTATTACAGTTCACAGTTAGTGCATTGGTGTGTGAGAGAGTGCATGTGCTTTGAAGTCTGTGCATAAATAAATAAATCTTGCAGTGTTCTTCTACCCCCAAGGTTTATGCCTATAACAGCCTAAAACAGATGTTTAGACCTTTTCTAGCTACTATCTCCCTCTCACTTAAAACAACTTTAGCACACGGAAGCTCATAATCACCTGTGACTCTCTCACATCTAATTTGTCTTCAATACTTATTGTTCTTTTGTCTTGCATTGCCTTTATAACTACCAGTCAATACTGTTTTCGGTGTAGCTTTTTGTGTTATTGTACATTGTGTAATTATCTTGTTATTGTGTTTGCACATGGTTGTTGGAGTCTCTATGTACTACACTATGCTCTACCAAACACTTGTGAACGTGGCACTACAGAATCTTGACTTTTTAAATGTACATTAAAAAAAGCAAATAGTCACTCTTTAATTACTTATACCAATGTCTAACACCAGGCACTTTACTATTCTTAGAACTTGATACTTTATTTAAATTTAGGAGCTAACATTTAAATTACAGAACAGGAAACACAAATCTAACTATTGCTGAAAAAACAATAAAGAACTTAAATTATTTGATAAAAATGCAATGAATCAAAAATCAAAATACATTTATAAAATGTTTAGAGGGAAGTAACCACATTCTGTAATACAAACAAGCCCTCAGGTTTAAACTGCCTGGTGTTCAGACCTGGTGTTTTGAGTATCTGCAGACAATTGAAGAGTTTCAGTGTCAGCTTTTCAAAATAAAGCTTGTTCTCATAATGTTCCTATAGGTTTACTACATGAGCATCTATGCATTAAACCTTTGCACAAAATAGCAAAGAAATACTAACAGTTTGTCATACAGAGATGTATGCCTTCTCTGTGATGCACCATGGTCACCATGGTCAGAGGCTGTAAAATCATAGA
Source organism: Botia almorhae (assembly GCA_036877575.1). Taxonomy (NCBI): domain Eukaryota; kingdom Metazoa; phylum Chordata; class Actinopteri; order Cypriniformes; family Botiidae; genus Botia; species Botia almorhae. The sequence continues at coordinate 3,759 of JAZGTJ010000588.1, read as the reverse complement.
CATGATTTTATCCTCTCCACAAGCAAAAGAGACCAGGTCCTGTGCTTCTGGGGAAGGGTGAAGACTGTTCTCAGAGTAGGAGACGGGGGCTCTGATGATATGTAAGAGCGCGGGCGCTGAGCCGGCGTCAACACATCTGAAGCGCTTGTTGAGAAAGCCTCCCCACTCGTGGCTCGATGGCCGCAGCGGGGGACACACTGGAGCTAGAGAGTTGCTGTTTAGTACCACAGCAAGCTTTGCATGGGTGATCTTGATGGGCAGGTCTTCACAGTGGCGGCACTCAGCTCCTTAAAGCACTGCCTTCGCGTGAGCGCAGCACAGGCACAACACACAAGCATCATATGAGTCCGGAAACTCAAAGGGCCCACCACACGCATGACATCCATGAGGTAACATGGGCTATACGTTTCATAGTGTCTGCTTTTCAAAGTGAAGTATTTTCTTATATAGTTGCCAGAAGTTTACTAAATGAGCATGCATGTATTTTACCTTTGCAGACATACGTAACAATTTTAAGCCTTTGCAGCATCATTACTCTTGTCAGTGATAACAGCACCAGCAGCTTTAGTACCAGTTAAAATACCTGTTACAATAACACAGCGCTTGGTGTCTATATCTTCTGTTCATACATCTGGTTCAATTTTCTTCCTGTTTCCATCTTTAACCTTTCTCAGAAAGTTTCTTACGTTTCTAAAATTTCTCTTTCTTAATCTTTCAGTGATAACATTTAACATTTAAGAAACATTGAGAAGGCGGAGGAGTGGAAGTAGATTTGAGAGCATAATCTTAAATGCATAAAATCTGGCCATACACACAGTATGCAATGCTTTTGAGTGGTGTTCATATTCAAGTGGCACTTTATCTCTATCCTTTCTTTTTACTTGTGATCAGAGCTTTATAGTTTGTTAAAGCTGCCCATGACTACCAAGTGAACATCAAGAAAGTTACATTGTATTTGGGTGTAATTTTCAGCTGTCACAATGTCCGTGTAAATGCATATATTTACACCACAGAGTCTCTGATCTCAGAACCCAGACGGACCCGTGGGGAAGGGGAAATATCACTGATTTCCACATGACTCTCACTAAATCCATTCCGTGGCACTTGGGTGAGTGTCTGCGCTTCCACTGAGTTCTGCTGTGTTAATGTGTCTGTGCCAGAAGTCTCTGGTGGAGAGATTATGTAGCCACAGTTTTCCCCCAAAGTCTGGTAGCTTTTGTGGTCTGGTGAAAAGGTTGGAAGCACACCACTATTCAGGGGTAAATTCTCACCAGGCTTGACTGTGCTTTTCTGGGCTCCTCCGGTTTGCTCCCCCCCCCTTAGCATCTCCTTCATCCGGCCCCTCTGTTGGTACACCACAGACAGCGCAAAGGAAAGTGCACATACACCTAACAGCACACACACTACTGCCAGCTCTGTGCCATACGTCTTTATGTTTGGCTGAGCAGAGCGTGCTGATTCACCAGACAGGATGTCCGACGATATGCCCTGAATTACTACAGGTTCGTTTATCCACACCGTATTGGTTGTCGTCTCAGACAAAGGCTCCGCCTTCACACAGTAATTGGCAAGGAGTTGCCAGAAGCCATACTCCTCTGACCAACACAAGAAGTTCTCATCACTGCCTGCTCGGCCACTGACTATTAATCCACCATCTGGGCTTGTGAACAGGAAGTGACTTATATCCGGCTTATATAGCCATTTTCTGTGGGCGTGGTTGGAGCGAAGCTTGCAGGGCAGCAAATGAAGAGTGTTGGCAGGGACAATGATGAGCTGGCAGTCAGACGATTGGGGATTTGGGAAAGAATGTGGCAACACTGGAGAAAAAATAAGAAAATTACAATCAATAATTCAACAGAATGACATGGGCTTGTGTGTGCTGAGTTTCGATTTACCTGTGCTCTTAGAATCACAACTATACTCTGTAATGTTGCAATTTGATAAAGTGTCTGTTGACTCTATATCCTGCTGCCAGTGACTGAAAAATACATTAAATGTATTAATGAAATACATGAAATTATTCAACAAAGGATATAAAATACAGGCAAAGATAGAAGACCTACTTTTGTATTGGTTCTTTTGTGACATCGGTGCAATATGTGCCTGCCCAGGCACAGTATGGGTCTTTGGCTAAAACACACTCCCCACAGTTGTTATGGTAACTGCAGTTTGCTACTGGCAGCTGCACAATGCCAGAGTTTGACGACACAAATAACAAACCCTGTTTGATGAGAGAGCGACAGAAAGACAAAAAGAGAGAGAAGTGTAAGAGAACAAATAAGTGCAACAAGTTTACATTCCCAAAAATTAAATGAACCTTTAATATAGCTTTCACAAAAAAATTTAATAAAAAAGCACACACACACCTTTGTTGATTCCAGCTCTATGTGTTGTACAGGTTGCGGCTCTGGGAACAGACTGATCTCCTCAATGATGTGCATTGTACCAGCCACATTCACAGCCTTTTGCAAACGCCCGTCATCTGGCAATCAATGCAATGATACAATTAGTGACACATGAAAAAAATTTATGTCAGATACCAATTACAAAAACAAACGCATACGCATACCTGTGCCGATAAACATCACATCATAAGCCCTGTGGAGCCCTTGTACATGGTGTACAGCGATTTGTGTGTAGCGCACCGAATGCGTAAAGACCACAGGCTGGCTTTTGATTGAACTGTCCATCAGGAAGTGATCTTTCACAAAGTTTAGTACCTTATCTGGCATATCCAGGGACGATTCTATTCCCATCTGCCTTGAAGCATTAGTAATACACTAAAGAAAGAATAAACGTTATCTTCACGAAGAGCTTTATAGATGCCCAAAGATAACACCAATTGTATATGTGAGTGTTTCTCCTCACCATTCCAGGTCGTGGTTCAGGCACAGGAAGAGTGTGTGTGTACCACTGCTGTGTCTCTCGATTGACCTCTTTGTAACGGCCACTAAATGCTTGCTCTACTTGATCCATGCTGAATACACACACTGCTGAACTGCCTGCTAGACCTTGGCTCCTACAAAACACATACAAAGAGTCATTGTTTATGTAGCATATTGAAATAATTTAGTAATAATCTGCATTTTAGGAAGAGCACAAAAACCATTTACAATGTTTAATGCTTAGCTAACAGTTTTAAGAACTTTTTTTCTATTTATTAATTTCTTGTTGTATTTTTTTAATTTTTTTACTTACCACTGAGAGGTGAAGACAGCATAGAGGAGTGTGTCTTTCTGCTGTTGGGCTGGGAGCACATACACATCCTGTACGATGTTGAACGGAAAGCCATCATCCGGTAGCGTACACAAGAGCTGAGCTTTCAGAAATGTGGTCCACTTTTTCTGCAAGACTCTCTCTCCTCCCTGGTCATCCTGAGGTCATAAACACAAAAAAACCTTTAAAATCAACATGTATATTAAGTATTTAAAGGGTCACAACACCCCCCTGTTTCAGAGGTGCTTTTTCACACCTCTGCTTTGAAAAACTTTCTGAAAAGGGGCGTTGTTAACTGGGGGTAATGGGTGGGGGTAGAGTGTGGAGACAAGGCGGAGACTGCATTAAAGGGGGAGTGACAATAAGTGAATAAATTCTGCTAATTTGCACACCGACCATGTAAACACACACGTTGGCAAGATGGATATAATATAATTACAGTAAACTTAAAACAGACATATTGGGGTTTCATGAAGACACACATGATACAAAATCTTTTACCTTTATTGATTTAATGACATTTGGATGATAAGTAGAATATAA
>JAZGTJ010000587.1:81986-94797 GCA_036877575.1 Botia almorhae | reverse complement strand
CATAGTACATTTTGCAAGGTTTTCTAAAAATGCAATGCTGAGAATATATATATATATATATATATATACACACCAATACAATCATTCATGTAAATTCTCAATTACTAAACTAAAACTATTACTGTCTGCGAAAAGGTCAATCGTCTATCATCTCTCCCAAAGTTGCTTTTCCATTTTTTTCTCCTTGTAAGCCGCAGACAGAGAGCAAAATAACTCGTCTTCTTAAAAAGGAAAACATTTAGAAGAAAGTGTCTTTAAGGCGTCTCTTCCACCCACGGCTGAGGGCCTGCTGATGAATCCTGACTGGTAGAGCAGTGGAGGCGGATGCCCTCAGGACCTTGGCACCTCTGTGCGGCAGCTGAAGCTTTACATTTTTACAGAAAACAGTTGGGTGAAATCTTCAGCAGCTTAAGAACTCCTTCAAAACCTGCGCTGTCACTGAAGCAGCGAGCGATCTGAGAGGAGCGTGAGGCGTCTCCCTCCAGCTCAGCGAGACCGCGTCTCCTTTGATGACCGTCCCTCACCCGACCAGCTCATAAAATCTGTGGAGGACATGAGGCCAGAGGCTGCCTGATGAGTCGTCTTGACCTACTTTGAATAACGTGTCTTCACTTTGAAAGGCTGCTGCTGTCATCTAGCTTGTCTTCATAGATGTCAGGTTTATTTATTAGCAGTGACCTCCTGAAGTTCAGCTTGGCTGAATGATTTGACTTGTTCTCTGATTTGACTTGATTTGATCTGTTACCACGCTGACCACAAAGTGGATCAAATATGCCACGTCATTTTGGCTATTAGCTTGGATGGAGAAAGTCTCTAATCTACTTAATGATAATGTTTGATTCGCAGTGGTTTGTGTAAGGTGCTGATAAAGGTGTTAAATAGATTTACTCTGTGGGCTACAAACTGACACACTTTGAGGGGACATGACAAATCTGTCTCTAGAAAACATGGTAAGAATGACATTCATCACTGCTATCTATAAACACAAGAATATATTGAACCGCTGATTAGTATTTTGCATTTTCCAAGAAACTTCGGAGAAATCTACTTTTACCAGAATTGTACAGAATGTATCAAGGTCACTCAGCGTCGTATTGATTTTTAAAAGGCTCCTTTTAAAGTAAGGACTGATTAGTGCTGACTTATTTAACTTCAGTCCTGAAGGGTTTAACCTGAACCAGCTCATCAAGGTCTTCAGACCAGAAATTCTCTTATTATACGAGACAAACTCTGTTATAATGAGAAAAGCATAACGTCAACTTGGATCATGTTTTGCTAACTCTGAAGACATATCCTGGGGGAGGAGCTCTGTTCAGAATCACCTGCGCATTAAAAACAAGTGTGTTCAATTAGAGATGGAAGTAAACACTGCAGGACACAGGCCCTTCAGGACCGGAGTGAAATAGCTCTACTCTAGACCATATCCACACATCAAAGAGTGAGCCAGACTTTCCAAATGCCCCCTGAAGAATTGCAACAACTTTATGCTTTTCACATTGTCATTGAGGGCAAAATTTTGGCAAAGAGACATTTTATCTCAAAAATGTTCTCCTGCGAGACCATTTTATATGAAAATGAGCTGGCGTGGGAGTTATTGGTGATTTTAAGAAAGCTTTGTGTAAATATACATATATATCACTCTGGAAGGGGCTGATATGAATGTGGGAAGTTCTAATATTTCCAAGATATCTTCATTTCTTTTTGATGGAGGAAGATGAAGCTGCAATTGGTGATTGTCCATCAAAATCCCCCAGTCTCTGGAAATATTCATGACTTTGAGCAGTTCTGCAGCACTGGGCAGGTGGCTGAGGTAGAAAGTGAACTCCTGAGGTGAAGCTGGACATCATTAAAATCCCCATTAAACTCAATTCATCAGCTGGAATGATGGGAGGATCAATTCATAAAAGATCCATAAGTTCAGAATGCAGAGGTAATGCTATGGTGCCGTTTCATGTTGCTTACAAAAAACGCTCATTATGGTTTCTCAAAAGGATAACAACCTACTACGTTTTGAAGAAGACATTGTTGCAGTGGTTTCTAGCATGTTCTGGGTGGTCAAAGAGCCCAACCGAAAGCCTCTATGATTTTCAGCTCAACAGATTTGGCTGAAGTCCCCAATTCAAATGTAGAGGTATGGGACTTTTTCGATCAGTTTATCATCCTACAGGCAAACAAATCGTAATAAATCTGACACCACTCCGCAATAAAGCACGCAATTTAATCTACCCATCATGACTGTAATACAAATGCTGTGCCAAATACGTGCCAAAGTTTAATACTTTGGTTAGGGCTTCGTTGGAATCTCTAATCATGACCAAAAGTAATTACAAGCATCTCTAATTATTTACCAATGGTGTTAAGCAGCTCATTGTAATTGCCACTGCAATGCTACAGCCTCAAGTTTGCTCGGAGGCTTCAAAACTCTACTAGTTACATAGATTCATTATATTTTGTCAGCTGTACCACAGAAACCCCATCCTGGAGCTGCATAGGCAATACAAATCAATAGAGACTAAGCTGGATACAGTAGCTGAAACCAATAGCTGGGCAGTGACTAGACAAATGCCATTAAACTTGGCCTCCTGTTTTTTTTTATCATACTCTTGTATGCATCTGGCTGAACTTGGTGGTCCTCAGCAGCAGTAACAGACTAGCCATCTGGAGGCTCTGAGGGGGATTCCCTGCAGGCCAGTACACCTGCAGCTCAACAAATAAAAATAGGTTATATTTACTTACATACTTATTTGTGACTCACTCCATTTGACTTGGGCTACTTTCATTTAGCAGAGAAACGGAGTGTGAGGGTTTTCCTGCAAAGGCTGGACTAAACAAACAGCACAACCAAAGAGGGGCCTAGTGGTTAAAATTAGGGCTGGTAATCAAAGGGTGATGGCTTGGGCCTACAAGAAGTGATCCTTCAGCTATCACTGTTGTGCTTTTGGGCAAGATACTAAACTCTAAATTTCTCGTCCCTCTGTCCTGTAATTTACCATGGTGCTATGGCATGCAACATGTTAAATAGCAACATGTAAAATATTCTCCCTTCTGTTGGTTGCTTTAGAAATAAAATCTGCTAATAAACATAATGTAATGCATGAAAGTCACAAAAACAAATTCCATCTGCGTTTTGTTCTTATAAAGATTTCATTCTATTCTCTAACATTTACCTAATTACCCTGTAGGTACAATTAAAAATATCATTTAACAGAATAATGTTTGTGATATCTTTCCCTTGAACTACAATTCAAATGTCACGTTGTAGTAGTGTTAGGTAAGCAAACCAATGTGATTAAACACAATGGGAAACAATAAAGCAAAGGATCAACTATATAATGAAAGTAAAACCAGTGACATTATCAAATGTGTTGTAAATCTTGTCATTTTACATTCATTAATATCTGCTGGCCAAAACAAACTCAACAAACAGATGCAACTCGGAGAGAGTAAAATATACAAAAATGATGTGCAAACACAATATTAAAACACTCATATCAAAAATAAGCATATACATAGTGTAGTGAGAGAAAACCTATATAGCTGCTGTAATAGTCTTTAGCAGTTCTTCGAATGACAATAAATAATAGCATACGCAGTAGGGATGCCAACAGCCATTAACTGGTATAATGTAAAAATAGAACCACCTAGAGAGAACCACCCAAAATTAATTATGAAGCATGACAGAACCTTAGCCAGAGCCACATATAGCCATGTCATTTCCCCTATATACTCCAGCTCAAAGCTGTCCATCATTCCCATCATCCAGAGCAGCTAGTAACTCCCTGTGAAGCAGTCAGACAGTGCTAGATGTTCCTGAAAGTTCCTGTCTTTTCCCTGAGAACTGTGAGCGATTGGATTTTTTTCAGTAGTGCTTACAGTATCTGGTGTTCTCTATACGACAGACTGTCTTCTATTCTTTGTGTTCACTTCATATACAGCAGGTGTCCATTATAGCATCTAATACTGACAAGCAGCCAGCCAGTGTTCTGTCTTGGTAAAGAATGTATAATTTATGCCATCTGTTTAATTCAGATGCCTCAGGTACGTTGATCAATCATAACAATAAGGTTTGTCTTCTGCAGTGTTACCTGCTAAAGAAATCAGCTTGAATTCTCATGCTAGTCCAGGCTGGTTTGTGGAGGTCTATAGCTGTTGGTCTTTAAGATAAAGTTAGTTGGCCAACAAGGTCTTGCTAGTTACAGAGACACTAAAACATATGCTGTCTGTTCAGCAAGCGGTAATGACACACTTCTACATTATTTCCAGTGGTCATGTACACTTATATGTTTGTAGCAATGCAAATTTTATGCCTGAGGATTAGCAGTAGCTGGGTACAATGCTAACTCTTCCCACATTCGGTTTATCAACGGAGGCCGAGAACGTTCTGGCCAACAGACAATCTTCCTGCACCACAAATTGGTGACACTGTTTCATGACACTGGCATTTAATCTGCCAGCGGGACGCCGGCTCCAGATTCATCCTTCCCACATAAGATGTCCATTAGCTTCTCATGCCCTAAAGGTAAAATGGCAGCGGTTGAGAAAAGCAAATGCTCAAAGTAATTTATGTGCGTTACCTACTTATCCTTTTAGCGTGTGAGCTTTCAGCCCACTAACATTTTCCCAACTAAAATCACATGTCAGAGAAGATGCAGTGAAGAACTGAGGTATGCATGCAGCAACCAGCAATAAAGCTGTGAGATGCCATTTATAGAAGCATCTCAGAAACAACTAGTGTCCCATGTACTGGAAAAACAAGACCATGAAACTGTGTGAAGGAATTATTCATCACTTATTCATGACATCATTACAATACATTAATTATTCATTACATCATATTAACGCTTGTGTAAATAAATACTGGACATTTGTTCAAGCTCCAAAAGGACAGAGAATGTTGTACAGAAACCTGATATATGGAAATACATGTATAACTCATATATATGTTAATGTTTCACAGATCATTACATACGTGTACAATACTGCACTATACAACATATCAGTTAAAATAGTACAGAACTGGTCATGTATATGTAATGTGAATTGTAACAGACTGTAGAAGTTAAAAGCATCTATCTATCTATCTATCTATCTGTCTGTCTGTCTGTCTGTCTGTCTGTCTGTCTGTCTGTCTGTCTATCTATCATCTGTCTGTCTATCTGCACTCATCCACAGCACCTCATCCAGGCGATCATTGACATTCAGTGAAGATGCTGAAACACTCCAGGAAATCTTTCATTACTCTTTTGTAATTACTGAACGCAGGAATCGTGACAGGCTGACATGGCTGCCTTACAGGCACTATTATGAATGTGGTCACTAATTAAACATAAAAACGGTGACAATGTGCTGCCGTTAGACCCATTAGTAGGTACCAGAGGGCCTCTTTCTCTCGCTAACTGATTAATTAAAATCCAAAACTCCAGACAATTACCATCAAAGTTGGTGCAGTTAACACCTTTGTCTAACAGCTGCTAAGACAATTCATCCAGCTTAAAACAAGCCATATATTCAGTGTTAACACAGAACCGGCTATATGGCTAGTTCACTAAAAAGTGCAAGAGTTTGTCCGGCCTGGGCCTCCACATCCTGCTATAAGCCAATTCAAATCTGGCTAGATTTGTCAAACTATCAAGCTATTTTAAGCTAATCTGTATTTTTATTTACTTTAATTTTTATTTAATAACACTGCCACTGTTTTACCCTTCGACATATATTCACATGATGTCACATCTTTGTATGTCACAATGTGCTCTAATTAAGCACCACAACACAGATCAACAAACAATACAAGCTGCCTTCTCAAAGTAAGTCTGGGTTTCTGTCCTGCACAGCAACAATCATGATTAGTGATAAGCTATGAGAAATTTTGTTGATCCCTTGGTTACCATTTCTGTGGCATTATGCTGGACAGCCCTGCCCACTAAGAAATCTCATTGGTCCAAAACTACACTCCTTAAAGCATTAAAAACCAAACATATTCTGATTGGCTGTGGTTGTCACTGTGAATGGACAAATAGCATACAATGTGTTGTTTCACTCACCTCAGACTTTATGAGGTAAGAAAAGCTTGTGTTATTTTGCCAACATTATGCTAACAAAGCACATTTGCACAACAGCTTGCATATAAAGTTCTTTAATAGTAGTTTAATAATTATTATAGTACAGTTTAATTTCAGTTAATGGTCTTAGAAAATGTCTGATTTAAAGGGCGCTTCAGAAAGTGTGAATTGAGGACTTAATTGACTCTGTGGCTGAGAGAGGCAAACATCTTTCGGTAGAGTGGATTCTCATGTGGACTTACACATTCAGTCAGCACCACACGGGCCCCTCCAAACTCTGGCCGAGACAAAGTGGTGATCCCCGCATGGATGAAACAAAATTCAGTGCAGTCGCGCGCTGTGCTTACACAGCCACCGAGCAATTTCATTACAGGCTTAACGGAGAGGTGCTGGACTCCGATCCCAAACTCTCTGGTGAGGAAAATAAACAGAAAAACTGCAGCTGTGATGTTTACACTGATTCTCATTTGATCAATTCAAAAGTGCCAAACTGTGAATTGCAAAAATTCATTTTTGCAATTAACGGAGGCAATTAAACCTTAAATTGCCCTCTCGTGGTATGTCTGACGCAGTGTACAGGGAGTTGTGTCTAATTTAGCTTTCCACCTTTCTCAAATGATGCATTTTCTTCAGAAATTAGCAGCATCAGTTGTGAGGATTCTCAGGTTGATGGTGCGAGCTGCTTTAGACAGCCTTGCAATTGTAAAGGCTATATTTACTCTTTGCAGGCAGACTGTCCTTGAAGACTATGGTGGTCGTGCTCAGAATATAAAGGTTTCCTTTGAGAGAAAGGAGGGTGAAAAAAGTAACAGAACAGACAGTGTTTTCTTTTGCTTTTAAATAATACCGGGCTGCGCATCTTCTAGCTAAAGAGTGTACACATACTGAACATATACTGTTCTCTGTATTTAACTGGAGCTTGTACTTTGTTTAATAGGTAACATGCTGTTTGAGCACTTCATAGGATATCAGTTCTATGCAAATTTCAAACTGTGATTTGTTTTTACCCATTAGCATATTTCCTAAAGCACCTTTCATTATATAAACATGTGGGACATGTAACAAAATGACCCTCATTCTCATTATGATTCTAAACGAGGATTACACTAAACTGAAGCTGAAATCCAGCCTTGGGTGTTTTCACTCAATGTCTGATTGGGTCACGAGGTCAAGTTAACAAACATATACTCAAAGATCCCAGTTTTGTTCTTATTTTACATATAAAACAACAGTGATGAGTCACAAAAAAGAAAGAAAGATTGATGATTTTACAGTTCAACTTTTCATTTAAATTACAAGTATAATATCATTTGTCCAAAATAAATCATTAAAAAGCATTTTGTCTGGTGAGACTTTTGCACTGGTAACCCACTGGTTTAAACACTAACCGAGAAAGCTTTTGTTTGTTCAGTTGAATTCATCTGTAGCTTTAAGGATGACTTGTAGTTCATCTTGAGACTTTACTGTGATTTAGTTTCATGGTTAAATGTTTTCATACACTACATATGTGAAGTCATTGATTTCTCTTTTATATTTCACTATTATTATGTGTTATGTATACATGTTATGCACCCAAGAGTCATTACACATCTTATGAGGTGAGAACAACATGTTTACACAAAACATTTACTCAGACCACAGAAGAACATCATCTGTATTTAGAAGACCTCAGGTAAGACACATTCATGTTTCTGAAATATGACAGAGAAGAGACACTGCTTTGCAATCAAAACTAATGGACTATTCTATCTCCCTGCCCATCCTGAGGAATCTCATATCAGCCCCACGTGAGGCAAATGTTAATCTCCTCCGACATGTTTTGAAGGGACGAGGAGAGAGTTGTTGGCTTTGGTTCTGTGGGTTGTAACGCAGTGGAACAGCAGCAGTAATGATCTGACTAGACGTGGACGAGTGTTCTGGACAAACACATTTCTGAGTAATCAAACCTGATGGCAAACAAAGCCCACGTTTAGGAGGAGTGTAATGGTGTGTGTTCTGTGCACTGGTGTAGAATTATTTTGATGTTATCTGCATCTGTTTAATACAAATAAAGTGAACAAACTGGATAGAAGCTTTGCACGATGGACTCCGGTATCACTTTTTTTGCATCAGTATTTATTTTGCAATAAGTATTTATTTATTTGTGATGGAAAGGAATTATTCATGCCCTCACTGACCCTGAGAATTAAACGGGCTGCTGTGCCTTAGGACTTCTGCATGAGTATGTTCTTCTGATGATGATGCTTGCTTGCTTTTAACTGCTCTATCCTTCAGTCTCTTGGCATTGAATATCTCTTTGCATAACTCCCCGTATACTGTGACATGTAAATGAGATGATCAATGCTGAAACATGCCACACAAGCTATGAAGGGTGAACACTGGTAAAAATAAACTACAGCCACACGTTCCTAACAGTGCCAGGAACAGCACATGGTTTGACATTCTGTCCCATCTAACATCAGTTCTTCTGGGGTTCAGCTGTAATGCGGTCTATCATGATTCCTCTGTTAACTTCACTGTGACTGGTCAGGTCAGGTTTCTGAATACTGAACAGCTGTTGTTGACATAAGTGTCACCTGTCTGAGGTCATAAGCTGCAGAAGTGCTGATCAAACTAGAGAGGAAGATATGAAAAGCATATGAAGACATCAATATTAAAATCTTACGCTTTATAACTGAATGGGGTTGTGTATGCAACAGTAAGTGCTTCAATAAAAACATTTTACATTTCAAAGATGAAATTTTGAAAATAAAGTCACAATGTTTTGAGAACAAACTGATAATGGGCTTTTTACGCACTAAAGTCATAATGTTTTAAGAAATGTTATAAAATGTTAAACATTTATAAGAATAAAGTCATAGCATAACTGCTGCAGTGTTTAAATAGCTACGATAATTCAACACACATTTTTTAGAATGAAATTACATTCTGTTCACCAATGTGATTCAGAATTATTTTGTGATGTATGTAGTGTACAGTCTGTGAGTCTGCTATTTGAAGAGACCCAAACACTGCTTTGCTTTAAAAACATTTGTCTGTACGTAACGGATCCCCTGCTGTTCAGACAGACATATCAGATCACCTTCTGTACAGCAATGATCATTTTGATTTATCTTAGCCTGTTTGCAAGGAGATAAGGAGATTCAGTAGCAAAGTTTGCAAACTTCTGGTTGTTTAAAAAATGTTCGAGTTAATGAATTCTTAAGGAGCTAAAGGGTAATGGAACTAGAGAACCAGGGAATACAACAAACGTTACGCTGCACACTGAACTAGAGGAGCCAACATCAGATGACTAGAATCAGATGCCTAGAATCAGATGACTAGAATTTGATGACTAGGCCCCTAAATGAACACACAAGCAATTTTCAGCACCTTCACGGCAGTTTTACCTCCACAGGCGGGTCAGCAGCAGATTAAAGCCGCTGTTGTAATGGTGTTGATGCATTAGTGTGTAGCACCAACGCATAGAGCGATCCATCATGATTGTCACAAGACTGATTAGCGAGCGTGCTAGAGTTTCCTGAAGGATCGGTCTACTTCCCAACATGTCACAATTTACGGCGTAATTTTGTGAGGCCACATGTGTGTTGAGTTCTGATGACTGCACACTAAATGTGCACATGCTCCAAAACATTTTTATTTCTAAGAGTTTAATTCTAAGTATATGCCTGGCTTGTTTTTCTTTTCAAATAATATCAAACAATGCCAAAAGCAGCACTGCACCAATTCTGTGTGCAGTTCAAGTACAGAAACCTGATTCCTTAACCACTCACAATCCAACCCTCTGTACTGCCAGCGCTACGATTATTCCTTAAAAAAGATTATGCCTTTTAGCACCAGCGCACACCAGCATTGTATATAAATAAGGTTTATTAGGCGAATTAGATTGTGACAACATTCCATCCAAGAAAAGCAGAATTGTGTTGAAAAGTTCTAATCAAATAACACAATGTTGTGTAATTTATGACATGTCATATCCAGACACACACCCTGACTTACCATGTAAAGAATCAACATAACATTCAACATCAGTAGCAACAACCAATACAAACTTCATTACAAACTGTTTTATTTCATTCATTACAAGTAATAAACAAGTAAGTAAACTTTATCAGGCCAAATGATGATAACTAATAAATAATTATTCATTCTTACATTTGACTAATATTCACACAAAACTCTGAATTTGAATCTGAAGTCAGTTCAGCTGTAGTAAGCACTGCAGGTGTATGTGTACATCAAACCTATGGTCACGCATGCTAACTATTGAGTTTAGTGGGCAAAATTAAAGGCTATTTATAGAGAGGTGGAGATTGTGTAGCATACTGTCACTAAAAAAGTTGATTAAGAGAGACTAATTAAAGTACATCACACTGCTGGCCACACAGATGGCATGTGTCACACATGTGTGTGATGGAGCAGAGTGGAAAATGAGCAGCACGCCAGTATGAGCTCATCTGATGTATTGAGCAGGAACTCCATTATATAAAAAACATACGTTAAACCATCTATATTGAGATAAGTGCTTGTTAAGCAGCAAACATGAGCAGCATTATGTTGGTGTTGGATGTACTGAACTTCACCCACAGAGTGTCTGATAAATACTGCAGACAAACACCACAAGAGCTGCAAAATCCCCAGTTCACTACTGATTTAGACGCTTTCTGTGCATTAGTCTGACAAAACACACGGATGTGTTTACAGGGTGCAGGTTACACAGCTGACGTGATGAACGCTTCTGAGGAGAGAATCAACACTGGATCTGTCAGCTTCTGAGGCCCATGCCATCAAATCTTAGAAAGACGTTTTGCTGAGGCATTTAACTGTAAAAAACGTTGATATCCATCAGCAAAAACTGTTGATTTCTGTCTATAATTTAATGTATTATGTTTATTAATTTCCTAAAGCTTGTTCTGGTCCACTATAAACCCTATTATGAATGTTTAGAAGTATAACAACATGCTTACATGACTTGTAAGTTCTGGATCATAAACCCTGTGACGCTCATCACTTAATTTATCCAGCAACTTATTCTAAACTATTTTCTGTGTGATTAAAAATACAAGAGTACAGGCATATGGCCTTCCACCATGTACAGCTATGCATCAACTATTATAAAGAAACACCCCTACAGTGTGTTAAACTCAGTTAGTCGGGCAGGATAATCTGCAAAGGAGATCACACATTATGATGATCACATCCGACTATGTGAGACGACTGGACCACTGAGCCATAAGCAATTTTATAACAAAACAAAAAAGTTTTATGATCTGATGAGTCATCTTTTATTCCATTTCCTGTCTGAACAGGTTTACTGAATCAGTTTTCAATCCAAACAATCAGACGCCGATTGAAAAAACACGGTTGGGAATCTGTCATGGAAAATGCAGTCATGCTGTGGGAGTCATCAGGTGTGATGATTGCTCTGAAGGCAGAGGAATATTATGTATTTCCAGGAACAGTAAAATGCTTTGAGTTTTCAGGAATTAGAAACACTGCTTAACAGATTTGACAGTGATCTCACAAACACCAAAATGAAGTCAAATGCGTTGCAACGGCTTAAGTTGCTGACAAAAGATTTCCCAAAGACTTTTTAGTTTGTTATCTTTTGTCTCAAAATATATACATATATGAACATCAGCAATATGTATAATTATCATCTCCATAATTACACAGTTAGTGTTATGGGTCTGCTTAACATTAAAGACACATTTGATATTAACACTTGCTTACAAACTCAAGGCTGTTACTGCTTTAAAACAGAGGAAAAGGTCACTGGAAATGACATGGAAGCATTTACATCTTGTCACTAAATCACCATTGTTCCCAGCACTGGCCAGTCATTCCAACACATCTAATTGTGCATGGCACAACTACATACCCGTGTGCTATAGTATACATATGAGCCTGTGCTTTACAAGCTATGATGTGTGCATGCACAAAACTCTGGCCATGCAGCCCTACATGCACAACTGCTGCATTAGGATAATGCGTTTTAAATGAATGGACTGCGGTCTACACTTCACCCTAATCAAATCGCCGGTCAGGCAAGCCGCCTCCATGAGCCAGGTCCAGACTGTTATTTGGCTGCCTGATGCTGGCGCCAACCTATGAAATTAGCAACTTCAGACAAGCAAGACTTATGTCAAGGCATTACTGACACTGGTACCCTTGCAGGGAATGTAGCGCAGTCTGGAGGTGGCTAACACACCTGATTAATATCACTTTTTCAAAGGCTACCTTAATAAATTCCCTCCATCATTGTGAGAGGCCGGCCAAAGTAGCCATTTGCAAATCTCATTCATTTTATCTGTTCACAGTGAAGGGAAGCAAATCAGTAGACTGGCCTCCTCTTGTATCTGGGCCCACAGATCTACTTACAGCCCCTCTCCACTAACACAACACTAATGCCATTAGCCAGGCAAAAAGAGGGGAACAAATGTGAGTTCTGCAGCGGGGGAAGATAAAATTGATGAAAATGAACAGCCACCTCCCCCAAAAGAATGGTTTGAAATTCAATATTAGCACATTTGTAGCTGTTTGCAGAGCTGGAATATTTCATTACAGCGACCAGCAGGCACCTCAACCAGCACGACTGTCACAGTCGCTGACCGTGAAAACATTGTTTTTGTCACTCTGCTGTTACAGTGATCAAAGCCCTCATTTCAATACTCATCTAACCCCTCGTGCCACTGTTTGCTTTTGTCCACATTAATTTCACCTGTGAATGGCGGTTTGGGGGCAACAAAAAA
>JAZGTJ010000587.1:0-81930 GCA_036877575.1 Botia almorhae | reverse complement strand
AAACTACTACATGAATCATTAATTTAATTGTTAAGGTTCATAACCGGAAATATCAACTTCTTTATGATTCTCATCCAAACGTCACAACGTTTACACTATTTCCCCTCATAGCTGCACTTTAAACTGAAAAAAAGATTAAGAAACTATATATAAAAACTATCCTAAAAATCTATATGTAACTATTTAAATATACTTTAAGAAAATGACACACTTCACTTGCAAATATAAACTCAGCTAAACGCAGTACCTTGCGTTTATTTTCAAAGATTTTCCAGTGAGAAACACAGATATGCAATGCACACTCAAGAGGACGCTTTTAATGCGCCTATGACAACAGATTGAATTTAAAGCCGCTCTAGGGCTCTCACACGTCCTCTCAAAGCACAACAAATTGCCTGTCTGAGCATCTTCTTAACAACAAGAGTAAAGAGGAGTAGACGGGACTCCTCCATCACACAGAGTTGCTTTACCAGAGGAAAGCTCGAGGATACACTTGACACGTGCATTGTGCCACAATCTGCATGTCATCTTTCTGCAAGTCCCTTTCGCCTGTCTCTTTAAACTGAGAATGAAATACAGGCCCGTACACACTGTCCTCCACTTCGTCATTGAAAACAATGTCGACTGCAGAAGATGCGTAATAATTGATAGCCCAGCTGTCTGAATACAGCATGAGAAACGCGCGTTACCTGGTGCCGGGCGTTGACGTGCTTGAGCGCGACGCGTCGGGCGGACGGGCACGCGCCTTCAGAGGGAATGAAGTACGCTTGGAGATCTGAAGCGAATGTAAACACGCTGTTTGAGTGTGAGCACTTCATGTGTGTGTGTGACACTGTTCACCTGCCAGAGAGATTGAGTAAAGAACTAGTAAATAACCCAATCAAACAAACACTTCACCTGTTCAATGTAAAGGCGCCCGTTTTTGACACCGTTTCACAGCTGATGTTAACCTCTTAGCTGCCTGCCGTTGAGCTCTTTTATTCATTTGAATTAAAATTAATAAGCTATAGTTGTTATAGACTTACCACTGACTGTTTCTTACATCAGTTTATGATTATGTCTGTATTTATAATGGGTCAAAGTGTGTTGTGCTGACTGGTGACCACAGCTGTGTCCAGAATCAGCAGCTACTCAGAGACTGGGGCAAAACCAGAAGTGTATTAAGAATCAAAATATTTCTCATACCTGTTTACATTCAAACAGATTTCATAGAAAAGATCAGCCAGAGGCGTAATTTGATTGGCACGTAAACTCTGTAAAATGCACAGAAAGAGGACGATTCTTGTTAAGCTGTAGGTCTAGATGAAATGAAGAGTAAAAATTATAGTTTGGTCTTGAAAATGTAATTGTGTAAAAGTGCAAGTAATCAGTTACAGTAGAACTTGCATGTAAATTCTCCACAATATCACTTTTTAGGGTGTTTCTTATACCCTAGTATGGCATATTGGCAAATATGCTTCATACAGTTGTTTTGTGCATCCCTAATAATACTGTACGTTCTGTGGAATGTACAGATGAAGTCTACTGTGCAAAAAAGCTGAAAATATTATATTCAGAGTTTATGTGTGTTTATTTACCTTTCTTACTTTTATAAATGAACCTCAACAACCTGTGGCTGTTTCTGAGAGTCTGAACAAACTAAAGTACAACACCCTTTTAGTGTTGGGTAAAAGGCAGATGATGAGTTTTATGGCATTTTGAATTTGCTCCAAAATTGTCATAAATAATATTCAGAAATGTGTCACTCTGAGAGAGAAATGGTTTGTTTGGATTGGACAGCTGTGAGAGCGTGCCAAAGAGGTTTATTTCATATCTGTAATACATCAGAAAAGCCAAACACTAAAAACGGTTTCTGTCAGCATGCAACAGAACAATATTTCAATAAAACTTTGTTTCAATAAAATCAAAACTTACAGATAAATTCTTGGACAATTTCTTGGCAATCTGCTGTGAAGGATCTCATAAGAGTTGTTTTTTTTACATTTGTTTGGTGTAATATCATGAACACTGTCGTGTCTATATACACAAATCATTATTTCTCATTATAACAATATATAAAACCTTCTAAAAACAATTTCATATTTACAAATACAAATCCATCATTTTTAGGAGGGCTTTGTCATTTTATTTTACAGGCACATTGTGAGGAGAGCGCAGGAAATTAGCACGTGAAAGAAAGAATGATTTGGGACACGTTGCAGGCCAGATTCAATCTGCATCACCCACATGAGCACCATGACTCCACGTGTCTGCAGCATGTGCCCAACTATTTTTATAAACGCATATATTTCAACACTGCAAAATATCACAATGTTCTATAAATGTATGTCTCAGAACCGGAAAATGATGTAACATGCGTGCAACGCTCTTGTGTTCTTACCCCGGGGAAACTCCTACATCAGTTTAGTTAGTGTTACTTGATATTTGTTGAGAATTACTCTGAGTCTACCAGCATTCCTGATGATTAAAGTTGTTGCAGATTGAGATAGATCTAACACACTTCTTGACAATACAGTGTGTTTACACAATGTGTTTACACTTAGGATAACTTTGCTTTTGTATTATGTATTTCTGTTTTTCAGATATTGCTGTCATTGGTAGTTCTCTCTGTCCGCAGTCTGACAGCTTTGTGTCTATTTCTGCTCACTCTGATGCATTGTTTTACACAAATAAAACAGATTGGTCACACAGGATGTGTTCATGTCCATTTACATCTTGTTCCATTTTCATCACTGCAGATTTTTTCGTGTCTGTGTGTTTATCTTGTGCCATGAACATGACATTTTAGATATTTAGATGTTTAGATGTATAAGTAACGGAAGGTTGATCTTTCAAAAAGCCCTGTATTCTCCTTTCATTCCCTGTGGTGTCGCATATGAGGTGCCCCTGAGAACTGAGAATCGGCTTGGTGTCTTTAAGCAGTTTGATTTTTAATTCATTATTATGCTATTTTAGTGTTTGGCAGTATGATGATGGTTTGAAGAAGTGCCTTCATTGAACCTGTCACATCAGTGAGTGACGCTGTCAGTAAAAGGCCAAAAAAGGGCTTCTGCTGTCAGTCATATAAATTACACACACTGAGCCCAGCACGAGACACAGATGGAAAAGCTTTCGAACTATCACATCATAACTGTTCTCATTTTTCAGCTTTATAGCATTATCAGCCATAAATAGCAGCACAATCGGCTGTGAGAGACTGTAAAATACAGTTCATTTCCCATAATCCCCCTCACCAATTTAGGAACACAAGCTACGGTCAGGCCCTCTGGAGATGCTATGCATCACTTAATTAATATCAGCGCATGAAGTAAAAGCCATCGTAGTTATTAATTATAGCTGTAATGTATTACTCAAAAGATTAATAGAGGCAAAATATAACCGTATATTTACTTGTTCTGTAGTATTACAGGTATTACAGGTTTGCTGGGTACTGTTACTCTTTATTCATTTTCTATTAATTCTTCTGAAAGGTTCTGAAAAATTGTTTAAAAAGATAAGAAAAAATTAAATATATTGAAAGATATAGAATATTCAATAAAAAATATGAAAAAACGTATGTATATATATATAATTATTTCCCATAACATAGAATTATATCTTTCATATATATTATATATTCCACATATATTTCACAATATGAAATTGGGCAAATAAGCTACAAGCTGAAATGCTTCATGTTTTGCCATATTCTGTGTTCAAACAGAGAGAGAAAACAAGGCTGTACGCTGTGCACAAGAATATTAGTTAACTATTGGCAAGATTCCCACAGGAGTAAAGCATTATTAGAGTGAACATTTATTGTGCTGTTTGCTGGTAATTCATTATTTATTTATCTGCACAGCTTGTCCTTCACTCTAATGGAGCTCTGCACCAAATCAATGTGAAAGCTAGTTAAGCAGCACCTCAAAACGGACACACACACACACACCTTTTATGATATACACTGATGTGTTCCTACATACTGCACTTGCTCCCTACATACTCACTCTTTGTCAGACACCCTTGAACATGCTTTAAATCCTCCACTGAGAGTTAATGTGTGTGTGAGCACGGCCGGGAGAAGGAGGTGTCTGTATGTTTATATATGGCTGTATATCTATATTTAAAGTGTATCCTTTGGCATCTCTGAGGAGTGTTTGAAACTGGCATACACAGTATGCAGTTACTTTTCAGAACCGAGGACATGGATTTCTGTAAAACATTTGTGCTCACAGCTACACCTGAAAACACATGAAACACTCACACTAACACATGACTGATGAGTTCTTGTTTTGCCTAGTTTTAATCTGGTGCATCACTACAGCCACGTCAACATGTTTCCTGTTGGCATCAGAGTAATCCGATCCATAACGATCCATCATACAGAAAAGAGATCATGCATGTGATCGGAGCGGTGCCATGACAACAACTTCCTGCTGAACGTCAACTCGACAAAGCCAGTCAGTCTTGTTTTACAAACCATCAGTTTAAACAAGACAGTTACAGTAAAAAGTTACAGTCTGCTTACAGTCTGCATACAGTCACTGTACACTCTGCATACAGTCTGCGTGTAGTCTGCTTCAGTTGCCATGAGTAACATCTCTGAGCAAATCTTTGACCTGACCATGAACACAAAGATAATTTCGAAGAACTGCATAAAAGCGGCTGTCATTGTACTTGTGCCAGTATCCTGCTGTAGTATTTCTGCATTGAGGCTTATGAAAAGAAGGCTATTATGAAGGTCAAAAAGAACATATTACATGACAATGGCCCTTTAGCTATTGAACTGTTCAGATCAGACACTAAGCAGATACAGTTGTACGCCTGTCCCTGTTGTGTACTTGTGCCCATTGTACTGTATTTTACTGTCTATTTTACTGTACATGTAGCAGTGCATTTAATTGTGTTCACACCTCATTGGCTGTGCTGTGTGCTCACTGGAGAAAGCTTGTGCAGAATTTGATGAAGATGAATGTGTAGGATGCGCTATATGAGTGTGGAGGAATGTAAGTAATATGAGGGAAACCCAACGGAAAGTTCCGGACATCCAGAACGTTACAGACATTCATTCATTCGTTTGTTTGTTGTTTAAATACCCGCAGGAAGTCACGTGCTGCTTTTTGCTGAACTTAAAGTCAAAATCTTTTTCTGCTTCACTGCCTGCTTTAAACACTGAAGAATGATAGCTCTCGTTTTTAGCATGTAGCCCATATGAATGGTGCTTATATGCTGGATCATGACAGTGAAACAAATAGACTCTTTGATTCTGCCAGGCATGTGCATACATCACACAGACAATGAGGTTAGACATACACTGCTGCAGCGGTCCATCAAGATCAGCTTTCAGCGCAGCACATATTTCAACATGCAGTTTTAATCCCGTCAATAAACAGGGTTGTGTACAGTACGATCACTTACACGCCCCTAAAAGTTTCATGCGGCAGTTGTCAGGTCCGATCCGATCCAGCCGTCGAGTGTAAATCACCTGCGATGACAGAACATGAAGAGAACATGAAGGTTTGTGAGACTCATGCAGGTTCACTGTTTATTTATTTATCAAGAGTCAAGGTTAGTGAATGAGGCTCTTTTTTCAGGTGTTGTCAGGTTATTCATGTCCTGCTGGGATGCACAGATGCTCTCCAAACATCTGACTCGCTGGATAGATGTACAGCTGTCACAGTGATAAATGGGCGTCTAAAAAAAATTCTTCTGAAAAAAGGAGAGATTTCACCTAGTTTTGGATCTTTATTGGTTGAGAATATCCTAAATGTGATATTGTGAAGCTGCTGTAGTATGTGATTGGTCCAGGTTTGGCTTTTTGGAGCCAATCACCTGAGCTGTAAATGCAATGTGCCTAAGGATGCAATGTCCCTTCCTACTGTGGACCTGCAGGAAATGACATCATCAAAACACTGATTGGCTGATTGCACCACAGGAACAGAGTTCCCAAACTCTTTACTGTAAATGAGACACTTAAAAACTTTTTTCAAATCTTAAATCAAGCTAGAAAACATCCTCATTTATTTTACTAAAAATATAAAAAATAAACAGCAACATTTAAATACATATTTAATTCAGAAATGCTGTGCTGGGACTTTTATGCAGGAACTCTAAATAAATAAATCAGCTAATCTATTTCTGAACCTTCTGAACAAACTTATTCACTGAAATGAAATTACCTCATAACACTCCTGGAGAGTTCAGGAGCATGTGGGTAATTATTGCCTTAATTCATGTGGCTGTAAAACTGTGTGAGAACTACAACTTAAAAAATAGCAAAATAGCAATGTGATATTTTGTCACATGATACAACAGCCATCACTAAAAAGGACTCAATGTTTATGGGTGACCCCTGCTTCCCTGAGCAGGACCAAAGTGAACCATAGTGAACCATAGTAAACGATGCTCCTGTTTGACCACTGATAAAAGCCCTAAACTTAAGGAAGTGGAAAAACTAAGCAAGAAATTTTAGTTTAGTTAGCTACTCTAGTTTTTGTTAGGCTAGTAGCTTTAGTTAGTTACATTAATTACTCTTAGTTACGGTGAGTTTTAGGTAGGTTAGTAGCTTTAGTTAGTTTAGTTAGCTTTAGTTAGTATAGTTAGTTATACTTAACTACTGATAAACTTCTAGTTAGATTTCTAGCTCTAGTTATACTTTGGTTAGGTACTGTCCATGCTTACCTCCATTTCACATCAAATAATCTCCCTTTAGTTTTCATCTCACTCACTCATTTGTTCTGTCTAATCTATTTTGGGAGATCTGTGTCTCAGAGCCGTCATCATCATCATTTTGAACGGCTCTCTTGTTAAAGGTCACAGTCATTTGGACAGAAAGTGAAGGCAGCTCATTTCAGTTCCACATTAAAGGACAAAGTGCCACACCCCCTGTCAATCACACATTATTCATGAAAGAGGTCATTTTAATCCTAGAACTTGTTATAAAAGTTATTAACTTTCCAGTTATTAGTTTCAGGAAACAAAAAGCACTCGCAGAGGCATGGCTGCAGTGGCTGGCAAGACAGAGGTAAGTGAAGCCCTCAGAGAAATGTCAGAGTCTGGAATCGGCAGCCAGAGAGTGGGTCTTATTCTGGACTCTGTAAGTAATGCATGACATTGTCCAAGACACCAGCAGCTGGCTGTTTTAACCGTGTGTCCTGATCAGACACCATGTGACATGTTTTTCCAGCACAGCAATTTGTCCGTCCGCACTGACAGTGAAATGCTGCGTGATGCAGCACAATAACAGCCAATCAAAACATATCACGTTTAATCCACAGTACACTGCTGTGTGGAATACAAGTTTGGACCACTGGTACATGACCCTGTTAGCCCCTGCTGGTAGATGCTGTAACTGCACCCGCTGCTTCCAGAAAGCTCCACTGACAGCCGTTTAAAGGCAGAATTCTGAAGAAATAACAGTAGTTTATGTAAGATATAAGACGGCATATTTCAAACGTGTGTTATTAATATGTAAATGTCATCAAAATACTACAGCTTATTTTTCTTTAGGTATTAAAGACCTCACAGAACCGAACAACAGAATGACAGAGTGCTTGTTTGTTGTGATCTTAGCTAGTTAGGATATAAAGTAAAAACTTTAAAGTTGTTTTAAAAAAATCATTTATAAAAATGTGTATACGATATAAATTTTTAGCAATCGTCATAGTCACATTTTTTCTGGTTAAGACACAATGCAATATTCAATGATTAATAGGCTATTTTCCACAAAGCCCTTTATTGTAACAACCCTTTTGGAATTAATGATATACATCACAAAGTCATATATAGTAATTACAGCATTTGGTGTAATTTTGTAGAAAGTTGAATTTAGCAGGAAATCTGTATGACTTAATTCACAATACACTAAGCGTCTATGCTCATTTTTGTTTCAAAGATAATCCCAGTCTATACATGTTGTTTTGTAAACATTTCATAGGCTGGGATTCATAACACCTGTTTATCTTCCTGAGAGCGCTCTGTGCTTTCATAAAATCTCCAAAGACTCTCTAATCCTTCCTGATTCTCTATTCTCCATTCTGATTAAAGGGACAGAACCCTGTCTGCCTAACAGAAACAGCACATGTCTGTTCCTAAAAGTTTCAATTAGCACCAGCACAATTTCTGTTGAGACAACAATGACTGGAGCTGCAGGCGTCGTGACCCAGATGGCAGCTTTTGGAACACACAAATGTGCCTGAAACATTAACAGTGCTAAATACATCTGATTGATGGCTCTTATTAACACCGTAGCTCATTACCTCTTTGAAGAGCTGGAAACTGTTTTTCACTTATTTTCATCTTGTCCCTTTAAGCAGCTTATCTCAACAAGCAGAATAAAACATTGTGTTAAAACAACACAGGCTGGAATTCACTTGTTTGTTTGTTTTTGCATGCTTGCTATGAGTTCACCTGCCCATTCAGTCTTAATAATGGTCAACAATGACTTCATCATTAGAAACAAGATTAGTAAATGCTGTAACAAAATATTGTTAATGTTTCTCATCCAATCAAATTAAAGAAGATGAACTAACCGTTATCTTATGTGTGCATTTTATAGTGTGTTCCATAACAAAATACATTAAATACATAAATACATTAAATAAATAAATTTTGACTGAGTGGGGATCACAAATCCATTTGTAAAGTTTACATGTAAACATTGTTTGTCTATCACTATTGAAAAACACAAAAAGACTATTTAACATGCAGCCTGAGTTGAACACAGTTCTCTATGAGCTGTCGAAGTCCATTTTTATACCAGAACAGTGGTTATGACACTCACTAATGTAGTTTAACATACAGACAATCTCTCTGCTCCAGTATTAAGTGCTGGCTGTAGATCACAACATCCACACACTGACAAACAGCAACATGATTCATAAAAACAGAAGGATGGTGAAAACCAAAAACAATCATTTCTGGAGCATATATTTTATTTCAATACATGAAATCAGGAGCAATATGATCAGAAGAAACCAGCAGAGATATACTGTCTTAGCTATATCTCAGTCGCCACTGCAAACACATACTTTTGACTCTACAGAAAAGCGAACACTTCAGTAATCTTCAGACACACATGCGAATCAGTCGTAATGGGATGCAGCAACATACATTGTGAGAGCAAAATAATGTCTTGTCAAATGCTACAAAACACTTCTATTTGAGTATCTATTTGAGTTCTATTTTACTTCTATAAACAGATTTCTATTTGCACTTATAAAACACAGATGTGTAATGAGAGAGACATGTAATCTAAATACAAATGAAAAGATGATGGTAAAAGAATGAGATCAAAATCATAAACTCTCTTTAAGGGTGCTGTGTATGGATGTGCAGTATGTACATCTGTGATAATACAGAGAGATTTGATATTGCAGCCATGCTGCGGGATCACACCTCAAAAGCAGATTACAGGTCAAAGGGTTTTGACAATATGTTAAACGCAACGAACAAAATGCAACTAGTCACAAATAATATGATGTTACAATGTGTGAATCTTTTGTGTTGATTGGTCATTTGGTTGAAGCTAGACACAACAGACAGATAGACAGTTTGCATGATCTGCCCTCATCCACAAAAAATAAAAATCTATTCAAGGTAAAAGAAAATGTGACCCTTTTCAGTTCAGTTTATATCATGTTAATAATTTTGCAAATGCTGTGGTCTTTGCAGATCACATTAATGTGTTCATTTGTTTTTCTACAAAGTACAGAGGCAAAAAATTCTTGTTACCGTTTGAGGTCTGCACTAAAGTTCAGTGTTGATTCTGGCTCCTAAAACAAAGGCAGTTGAGAACTACTGTACAGTATTGCTTCATGTCATGGCAGTTTGCATTTCAGGGGTCAGTTACTGTCTCTGCATACAATATTTCCTTAGTGGCCACCAGCTCGTCTCTGCCTGGATATTATTCAGCCATCCTACACAGATGAGAAATCTAAAAACAGATCCATCACTATCAAGAAGAGAGCGATAAACGGAAGGCAAGAACGAAAAGAGAACCGTTTACTTTTCTACTCATGCATAGACGATTAGACTAGCGCAGGTGTAATCAAAAGCCACGATTGCCATGTGCATATATGACATCATGCACCAAATACTGCATGAAAATAGCATCAACAGATTGAAATGACAGACATGCATATAATACAGATATGCCTGATAAGTGTGATGAAAGGTCACTTTGGAGAATAATGCATTTTTGCATGAAGAGGTCTCTTCCTATAAAGGCATATTATGGGGAAACAAATAATGAAAAAAATGTCGATTATTACAAAAATTACAAAAATACAAAAAAAAGAAGTTGCATCAAACGTATTTTTAAATATGAATTAATTTAATTTAAAAAAGTTGCATTAAATAAATAAGACTAATTATGAAAGCATTAATACATGCAGCTTAAATAGTCTGCACTAAAATACTAAAATACTAAAAATTGCACTAAAATAGTCTGCACAAAGTCACTTTGCACATCTGGCTGCCAAATATACATATGTTTACAACGAACAATGTTTACAATCTGTTATACAATTTATGTATGCCTGCATGTCTGTGATGTTTAGTGTTTGTCTTATGAAGCACCTTGTTTCTGGAGAAACGTTGTCTCGTTTCACTGTATACTTGTATATGGCTGAAATGACAATAAACTCCACTTGTAACTTGTAACTTGTAACTTAATTCTATGTATTTTTTTGTGTTATACTTTATATCTCTTAAAATAACTCGCCGATCATGGTTATCATTACTGCCTCTCCTAAATTTGCAAAGGTAAAAGGTACATTTCCAAACTAAAGGTAAAAGATCAAGTGCATACTTTTTATTTAATATCATGCATAAAAAAGCACATTTGATACAAGGTAAGATTATATATTTTACCACAAACACTCCAACAGGAGCATGACTTTTTTCACATGTCAAAATGTTCAAGAGTTAAATTAGAGGCCCACTCAGGAGCAGCTAAAAGTCAGATGAGCTATTTTCTCCCCACTTCAAACAATCAATGGTGATTCTGAGTTCATTAACAATGATGGTGTGACAGAGCTATTTTAAATGATTGTTAAAGTGCTTCACTTTCTGTTTAAACTTTTAGTCTGAGGTAAAAAGAGGATTTAGTAGCCGCTTCAAAGTGATTGTTCTCCCCGTTGCTTTTGTCATGTCATTATTTCACCTGTTTAACTAGATAAAAATACCCTCAAGATGTCACTGAGTGCATCTAATGAGGAGCAGAGACAGCCGCTGAACCGTTTTAAAAACAGCATTTAATATTTCATCTGTTTGTCCAATGGGACTCATGTTATAGTTCACTATGTGTGTTATTGTGGCAGCTGATATTATTTCCTGTCAGCACGTCCGTCAGATTGAGATAAAACAAACAGTTTCTGTGTCAGAATCTGCACAACATTTTACCTCAATTATATGATGTTTCCACAGAGACAAGCCTGTGCAGACATTCAACTTTCTATGAGCTGTGCCAAAATACAAACATTGAGGGTGATATTTACTACCTCAAAGTAGTTCCAGAGCAATTATCAGGTTCACGTGCCTTTTATGTTTTGATCCGTTCTCTAAATGAATATCTGAAAACCTGAGTGACTTCAAAGCTCCTGAACACTTCAGGAGAACACAGACTCAGGACTTAAGGTAAGTCAATCTAATGGCTGTGAGACGACCGTCTGTACCCGTAAGTAAACTCTGTGTCTTGCGGGAACTGCGCCTGCAATATAAGTGGTCCAAAAGCTGGAAGGTGCTCCGTGACCGTTTCCTCTCAGCACAACCGGTTGTCAGTGGGAGGGCACATAAAGGGCGAGAAGCTCCAGAACTTCAGCCTCACCTCTTCATTCTCACACCCTCCAATGAATCACACTGTGGCTCTTTCACACTGGAACTGTTAGCATTCACTCAGTTCACTCAGTCTCCCATCTGTCACTACAAAAGCTTCCAAGCCATTTCCAACATGATGGTGCTTAATTATAATACAAAGGCCCCTGACTTCAGCTTCCTCTGTGACCCGTGAAATGCTGTGATATTGTCTGCTTTGCAACTTCATTGTCTGGAAAGTCTGACTCGCTCTGGCAGCTTTGTTAGAGGAGGCGGGTCTTGCGTATGGGATAGCAATTGGATTTGCTTCACTTCAGTAGTTTGTGGCTCCAGGGTAGACACGATACGATCAAGAGGAGGACGGCAGGAGACAAAATGATTACACAGAGATGAATGCTAGGATAATAACTTCATGAGTCACAGTGCATGTGTGTGAAACACAAGAAGGAGTCTACAGATAAACTAACAGTGTTACATTAGTATGCCAGAGCACTGAGACACAGAACACCCAACAGAACCCAATAGAACCGCGTGCCAAGATCTTTTGTCCAACAGAAGTTTCAGAAACCACTAAGGCCTTGACTTGCTGAGTTCTCTGAATAAAGGCTGCTAATTTGCTTGTGCAATCTTTACAAACTGCGTGTGCCTCATGTTGTGATTTGCTGCGAATAATTGCACAAATTGCCACGGAATAGACGTGCAAATTGGCCAGACAACAGTTTTAAAAGATGCATGAAATCAGATTTGGAGTTTTGTGGTTTTTCTTCTGTGACTGACATCTACATAAAGTGTACTGCTAAAAATTCACAAAATTACAATTTTGTCAATATAGCCTGAGTTCATGCCTTTTTTACTAATGCTCTTTTATTTTAATATAACATTAGGATTAAACTGTTTGTCAAATGAAATGTTTTCTAGAATTTCTCACTAGCAATAATGTTCTTGTGGACCACAGCACAGCATCATCTGTCTGTCTTCTTATTTATCACAGCAGATTCAGATCAACATCTCTTTTATCAGCTGAACTGTAGAAAAGAGATCTGACAGTTATCAGAACTTTACTGAGCTGTGAGGTCGCCGGACATGAGTACACCACAATGTGTACAACATGCACAATCCCATTTATAAAACCTATTTTAACCTACCTTACTGCTTTTTATTGAGCTAACTATCTGTAATTAGCAGTTGATTGGCAAGTGTAATCTTTTATTAGGGTAACAATTCAGCAGCATCAGGCAGAAATACATGTATTATATTATTAGCTTGTGTTTCTGACAGCAGCCTCACAGTGCCACACAGATCACACACACACATGCAGTGATGGGTTTAAAATCACATGTGAGAAGCCACAATCCAAATGACAAAATCATTCAAGAAAACCTGTAAACGCCAAGGGTTCAGAATTGGGCTGGACATTTTGCTGTTGGTCCAGAGTCATTATTCACAAACCATTTACAGCTCAGGTGATTGGCTCAAAAACTTCTGTGACCACAACTGAATGCACATGAGCAAAGATGGCAGCAAACGAGTTGTACACTTCCAGAAGACCTGTGCCAGCCGAGAGAGAGGAACAGAACAGATAGATGTCTTCAGGTATTACAGACATCCATTGCAGAGACACATCTCAGTCTGTCGAGACATCTTATTTTGCACATGATGCAGTACTCAGTAGATTACACTGGGATATTATCTCAGTGTTTTGTCCTGTGGCTATGCCGTCTCACATTCACAAAGTTTCCCTGCTGCAGGGGATCTGCAACCGGAACAATGTATGGACCTAGTCACATCCAAAGTCTGGTCTAAAGCCCCATCACTCTTACTATCCTCAAGTAAAGTCTGGATGCGTGTCTCTAATTCTGAACTCCTCTCTGTTAGCCTAACTATTTCTCTACATTTGCAGATGAAGAATGCAAGAGATGAAGACAATATAGACAGTAAACACAGAAAACAGCTGACCGGCTAGCACGGTGCTAATCTAAAGCTAGCGGTATCTAGTTAATTTAATACGATGTAAGCAATACACAAACAAGGTACGTTAAAAACTTAGACACCAAAAGTAATGAGATAAGAAAATAGTGAGAAAAGAGAGTGAGAGCAAGACTAAGCAGAGGAACAAACACAAATCACTTGCAGCAAGTCCAGAATTTTACCCAGAATTCAACATTACAGAGTAATGATGACAGTGAGTGAGAGTGGTGAGAGTGAGTGTCATACAACAGCTGAGTATGTATGTGTTCCACATTATGCTTTACAGAGCTAAAAATAGCCAGGCATTGTCATGCACCGGCTGCCCAGTATGTCTTCCTCCCAACGGCTTCTCTTGATTGGGCAGCACTCTGTAATCTGGGTGGATGACAGAGTAATGTGCTTTGACTATGTACATCACTGTCACTGCTCAGAAGACAGCAAACAAAACACTTTGGAAGCCGTGGAGTCATATTTAGGAGCCATGTTATTTAGTATATAAACAGAATATTATATACACAAGCGCAACAAAAAGCAGTTAAATTCCGCCATTTATTATGTACAGTTTGACTGTCAACAGGGAGCTAATTATTTAGTAATTCCATTGACATAGTTAATGGAGACATTTTTAGTGTATTCATGGTATGACTAACAAAAATAGCCCTCTTTTGAAGTGTTTATATAAAAATTGTGCAGCTGTATTTTATTTTGTAATTAGCATTTCACACTCAACAAAACCTGTCATGCTGTACACCTGGCTGCTTTACTGACAGCGCTCTACCACTCTCCCTGCCCTAACACTCAGGTATTGTCACTTAACCCTGTACTAATATATCTGGATCTAACTGCAGCCTTTGACAAGTACTCATGCATTTAGATCTCCAGACGGGCAGACACTGGTGTCTGGTATCCATTTTATCTGAAAAATAGATCTTGCCAAGCCAGCTGCAAAGGCTCACTTAGTTCAGCCATGCATTTACCTCAGACTACCACAGGGGTCAGTATTGAGACCTCTTCTTCATTTACATTAGAATGGAGCGACATTTCCTGCTGCTGTTTCTGCCTCAGCAATCTTAACAAGTCCTCCTTCATGCTTCTCAGACATATTGATTTGGCTGTCCAGCAATCACCTCAGTAACTCAGTAAGGTCTGGTGTCAAAAGACCAATTATACAGATGTGTGTTTTGTCCAGCAGTAGTTTTGTATGCTGGTTTCAAATACCTAGTTTAAAAGTCTCCCAAATTAATTATTTTATCCTCCAAACTAAAGTAAATAAAACACTAGCATGGAGTAAAAACAGACAAGCAACACAAGTTGGAATGTGCTGTCAGATAAAGCATGTCACTGTGTGTTCAACTGTGTCTTTTCCTGGACAATAATGGCGGAAATGTTAAACACAAACTAGAAACAGAAACTAACTTTCAGTAAACCTATTCTAAGATATATTCACTGAAATTAAAACTGTGGCAATTAGCCCCGATCTTCCCTACTAAATTAACTACCTTCTCTGGAGGCATATCTAGGTATGTATGCATATGTACACCAGCACATATACAACACAGGAGAAATTATTAAAACAGTCCCCCTGCAGATACCTGAGGTTAAGTGTCTTGTTTAAGTGAATCGTTGTGTGTGAATAAAGGTATTAAAGCTGTAACCTTTAAGTTACACATTTACCAGGCCACGCCACTCCATTTACAGTTTCATTACGCACATGTACAGCAGCATCACCTGGGAAACATAACATCTGCTAAATGTAAACACTGGACCAAATGCTTCATTTTCTCCACCTCCTCTAAATTCAGAACACACTTCTGTGGTAATTGTGTTGCAGGACTGTACTTGGCATTTGCCTTTGACATTTGGAGCAAAACTTTAAAACTTTCAAAGGTACATTTAATTGTGCCAAAAAAGCTGTAGACACTTAATGTACTTCAGCAAAAGAAAAATGCTGTTGAAACAATCAAATTGCTTATGTAGGGGGATTATTTCTTACCTGTAGGAACTCTAAGGCTTCAGAAATGCTGTTTGTGTTCATATTACATTGGGAGCTGAGAGTATTCAAAAGATTTTAAAATTCCCTCTGTTTGTATATTTCATCATTCTTTAAATATTAAAAAGTTTTCTCTGCTGAAGTCACACGTGCCATGTGAACAAATGATGCAGCACAGCCTTCATCACCAAAACACGCTAACAGGCTACAGTAAGAAATTTGCCTCAAACGGATGATCATTAGTGCCCCGCCCCCTGAGTCATGTGACAAAACCTTCAAATCGTCATGCACTCTAGAGGTATCTTCAACACACCTAACACAGGTTGCAGAGTTCTCTGTTCACACGTGTGACCATTCCAAAGAATATCTCATTTACAACACAGACACTTATTATATTGTGTCTTTATTGCAAATCATCTCAGTGCTCAATACACAATTTCAATCTCTCGGAATATACTGTAAACATCATCTTGTGTATGCTTTACAGTTTTTATTGGTATTTATGCAGATTAGGGCTGTTTTGCATTAGCTGTAAAGCTTAGCTCAAGAATTCTGTTTACAAGTGGCTTTTCAGTGGTGATATTTACATATGAGAACGCTTAACAAAGTGCTTCGATTACTCGCAGTGAATGCCCCCTTCAATACACACGGCCATTACTTACCGAATCATGGGGGGAGTTTTCAATGCAAATTGAGAAATGTTGGATGACACATGCAGAGTCAAAAAAACAATTCTAGAATATAATATTCATGCAGCGTGGCAAACGCCATCGATCTTTGTTGATGCTTTTAAAATGTGAACAGCACACTGTAGTCCAGTGATAGGAGGATAGAAATGAGATACTTTCCACATCTAGCCTCCATTAACTGCAACAGTTAAACCACTGAGAGCTCGCTGCCTTTTCTGTGTTTGACCTCCATTACCACTAACTCTCCATTACCCTCTAAATCCCCAAAATAGTTTTCTCTGTAACCTACAGTAAACAGCGTGCCCCAGGATGATGTTTTCAGGATAAGATGAAGTCATAAACAGATCTGGTTAAAGTCCCTCAAGCGTGCTTTGCGGCCATACTGAAGAACACTCAGCATTACAGTATACCTGGAAACAGAGGGACCCTGCTGTCTCTGACAATGGCTGATATTAATTTGGACAGCACGAAGAACTACTGAAGCATTCAATATAATTCAAGTTCCTTCAGACACAAACAGATGAAACAGCTTCCACATGAAGAAAACAGTGCCAGTGGGACAAATTCATGCATTCATGAGTTTGCCTGGAAGAATGGTAATATCAAACGTACTGTTTTATTTCTCCTTTCTCAGAGTGGCTAAACACACCCAAACTCCCCTAAGGGCATGTGTGGTGACTTCTAATAAATGCTACAGGACTCCAGAATGAAGACTGGTAAAAAGGTGGAGGTGATGCTAACAGTCAGTCGCTTTCAAAGGAATCTGCAGAGTGGCGGCTGAGACGTTCTCTGTCCCTCACAAACACATGCTAGCTGCTTCCTCTGGAAACATCTGCACGGATGTGAGCGATCGAATTGACAGTGTTTGCCGTCACTGCTGACGATGATGCGTCAACATCTGCAGTGGAAAATCTCCAGGAAATCTTAATGTTATGTGTTTGAATTAGATGCAGTTATGCAGAAATTCTGTCTCTGATTCTCCCATATTGAGTTTCCTGACTGCAGAAGTGATGTAAATAAATACATTGCAGTAACGTTGTAAAACACAAAAACGTTTGTTCAAATAACAGAAAATCAATCAATGCAACACAAATGACAGGAATTACGGCGTGACTAAAAGATGTCAAAACTATATTAGCATAGATATAGCAGAGAGATATAGATATACATAACATAGATATAGATAGATGGATATATAGACTGATTGATTGATTTGTTAGACGTTATTGGCCTCAGTGAAGAAGTTTAGCTGTGCTTTTATGTGAATAATTTATATTAGCAATTAGAACTGCTTTATAATTGTGCTGTCTGGCTCTCTAGGGTTCTCTCCTCTGAGCGTCTGCTGTTGTTTGATATGAATGTCCAAACTTTCCACTGCTATTGTAAATAAATAAATAAGGGTGGAACAGGAGGCACTGAAGCATGGCAAATTTCGGCAAACAAAGTGCATGAGATGAGAGTGCTAAGTAGAGTTTTGACAGCTAAGTGTGATGGAAGCCTCACAGCAGAATTGAAATATCTGACCTTGAAATCTGAGCTCATCTGACCAGCAAAAGAGTTAAACCTCACTTTCATTATAAATACTGTTCCTCAACGGTGACAGCTCCAGAATAGCAACAGACAGCATCAGACATTTAGAGGCAGACACACAGGTAGACTCACCGGAGTGTGTGTGCATAGACAGTTTTAATAACCAGATCACATGTAAGGTCATGGCTTAGGCAATGTATATTTTTACAATGTACAGTGTTTAACTACATGCACATAAAGTATACACTTAGGTTTTTAAAGCATACAGTAGGACGTTTGAAGCAGTTTTATTTAGTCAATCATTTGACAATAAAGAATATGAAATTAGATGTGGCCTCATTTCAAAAGCTGTTTGAGGGAATGACAAAGATCCATTCTGACCAGGAAACAGAACATGCTTATCTGACTATCATGTAGCGCAACTGCAGTTTACTGGACACTGTTATAGCATGTTGTTTAGATTCTAACTACATGGAAAAACTAATTCAAATGAGTTGTTTTTTAAATGTTTGTTGCCCACTGAAAGAAATTATTTTATAATTAAAGACTGAGTTTCTTTCATTGTAGTTTTAAAAGTTTTTAGGTACAGATTTTGTCACAGACATAACTTGGAATATAATTATGGAATATAACTATGCTCATGGATTATTAATTTACTTGCTACTAAGTGCCCCAAACAAAACTTTAAAAATCTCTCAAAGATTTGACGGTGCTTATGTTAAAAACCTTGTCAAATCCAGTTATTAGTTCTTCCTTAATTTACCCAGCACCTTCTAAACACAAATTTGTTTCCAGGCTGACTGGTGCACCCCAACCGCCAGAGTCACGTATCACCAGCCAATCAGAATGGATCATGGAGCCTTATTGTCTGAGGCTGAGATTAGGTTTGCAGGAATAAGTAAACCTGGAATAAAACAGTTATTTAAAATAGTGACATTTTGCAGCTCAGGAACTTGAATATCCTTCTCTCGCTCCCTCCCTTTTAAACCAAAGTTATGTGGTCATAATTTGTGAAAATAGTTTTGTTTTTCACAAATAATGCTCCCAAAGGAGGCACCTTCAGAAATTATGCAAACACATTTCCTTTTAATGCCTGAAGGAGCGTTAAATCTCCAAAGACCTCTTCTTTAATCTAGAAAGAAGCATGTTACCAGCGGCTGAAGGGTTCCGTCACAGTTATTTTACTTATGATGTGATCAGACGTATAAGGATGCTCTGTGTGCAAAACATCTGAATAATGCATCACCTCAACCTTCTTAAATACAGTCAATATTTTATATTTAGCTCCCGTCCTGTTCAGAACTGACTAACATAACTCAGAAGGGACAACAAAGGGGAAGTTCAAATGACAAAACATTTAAAGGAGGTCCAAGGAGTTTCATGAAAATATAATCCCTCTACAAGAGCTCTTTGGAAAAGCTAACCCTGCCACCACCCACCGTGTTCAAATGTCATCTTGTTCTGCAGCACGGCAGTGTACATGAGTGAAGAAGAAAGTCGCCTAATGGATTCACTGAATTTAAAGAGTCCATTGTTTCCATCAGCCGAGCGTAGAATAAAAACTAAGGAGGCATTTAAGACGAACGAAAGAAAACATATTTGGCAGCCCTCCTTGGAGATCATGTCCTCGCGTGGCCTCTAACCTCAAAAACGTCTCCATTTGAAATGTTCACCCTCTTGCATGAGTCGAGTCGACATTCATTGTATGCAAGTTATTTTAGGGTCTTACCAAGTTAATGTGTAAATTTGTCAGTAAATCCACAAAGCTCCCGCTGTGATGAAGTTAGCTGTTGCAACCCTCTGCTTGCATTTTCTTGAAGGGATCGTTTATTGCCAACCTCCCTCACATTAGCTTTCATTATAAATTCCTTGAGATATGTCATTACGTTCACATTCCTCCAGCCTATCATTAAATATTTAATGTGTTTTAGCTGTCTGCAACTTAATGTTCTGATTTCAGATTGCATTGTAGCTACATCAGCGCTGCCGTGTTTGTCTAGAACTTGTCTAGAAATAGTTCAGTCTAAAACAGAATCTGGAATCTAGTTTGTTGCTGCACACTTGAGTTTGGATAAGCACTTTCACACCAGCCTGACAAACTGAACTCAAGTTGACACAGATTTCTGTGGTATGAAAGAGCTCTTGGTTTGCAAACTGAGGTTTATTGCGTCTTGAAAAGTAGGTGATTGGTCTGAATCTGTGCCAAAGCACCCTGAGAAACCAGCTCATCGACTCGTCAACCTGGGTTTAAATCAAGTTTATAACACAAGAGCCCCTCAGGGAGAAGATATTCAATTAAAGTGAAGAAATTCTTATGGCCCTTTAAAGCTCAGAGAGACTCCGTTTTACATTTAATTAGATCGCACAGTCAATTGAAGCCTGTAACTGACGGGATGGATGTGTTCCCGAGGTACTGAGTCTCTTTAGCATCACTTTGCTAATTGTGTTCTTTACTGTGGGGTTAAATGTTAATCTGCCACCCTGGACCTCACACAATGCATCATATTAACCCAAAGGAAAAATGGGATCAATGACTCGTCTTCATTTATAATTAAGCTGTAAAAATATGTAAGTATATAAGTGTTAAAGGGCAAAATGATCATTTTAGACTTTCGGACATTTCTCAAATGTACAGTAATCTACCTTCACTTTAAAGTACGTCTTAGAAGTCCATTTTTCTTAATCATTAACAAGTATTGGAATTTAAATACATACAAATATTTCCAAACCCTCTGATGTATAAATTAAGTATATGTGTATATATATATATATATATATATATGCACACTGCTCCACTCATACCAAATCAGATTAAACATCAGAATGAAATTAGTTATGCGTGCAATTACAAATTACTTGAAATGTAAGTGGAATCATAGGTGCAATTACTTATGAGTTTACCTTCATTACCTCACAGTTTTAAACGTTTCTTACTAAATCCTCACTGAAATGTGCTCAACAAACGTATATTCCTACCCTGATGTGACCAGGCACTGTTAAAATAAGCTCATCTATTCTCTCCCAATGTTTTTTGACATTCTTCTGATGTC
Source organism: Botia almorhae (assembly GCA_036877575.1). Taxonomy (NCBI): domain Eukaryota; kingdom Metazoa; phylum Chordata; class Actinopteri; order Cypriniformes; family Botiidae; genus Botia; species Botia almorhae. The sequence continues at coordinate 60,910 of JAZGTJ010000587.1, read as the reverse complement.
CCTCTGAAGAGAAGGTCCAGGTTTCCACAGCCAGGACAAAAGAAAGTCTGGTGAGTTTTCATGCTTCTTAAACAAAGCAGTGACATTTATGATATTATTCAAGAAAAGACAAATTACACTTTCTGAGTGACTTTCATTCAAAAAGTAACTGCTGTAATCAGGTAACTGCACAATCATTTAATTGAAATTATAAAGACACAAAGTTATTTTCGTGCTCTTTGTGGCTATTTCAACTAGCTGGTGTGTGGTCTATGAATAAGACACAGCCAGTGTCTTGAAAAGCAGTAATCATCTGATGAATCATAAAGGGTCAGTTAAAGAGAACTAGAGGTAAGAGTCAAAGTTTGAAATCATAAAAATGGCCTTGATGTTGCTGGTGTTATGCGCTACCAGTGGAGCTTTTTGGAACCTGCTGCCTGGATTACACTTATGACATCAGCTTTCCTGTAGCTCAGTGGTTAGAGCATGGCGTTAACAATGCCAAGGTCATGGGTTCGATCTCAGGGATTGCACATACTCAGAAACAATGTATAGTATAATGCAAGTCACTTTGGATAAAAGCGTCTGTCAAATGCGTAAATGTACATGTAATGACAAGGACTACAAATCAAATCAAAATCTCTATTTAAATCAAACTAAATATAATATCATAAAACAAAGCAAACAATCTTCCTGTAAGATAAGGGGAACCAATCACTCGTCACTGATTTGACCAGTCAGTGCCTTACAAACACCTTTATCAGATACCAAATACAATCTGGTTTTTAAACAGAATTTTTGCACATCATCTTCTACATTTACCACACAATCAGCAGCACTTACGGAGCAAAACCCCATGATATTGCACTCAATTGAGCTCTCTGTTATGCAAATGTGTCCAATAATGTCTAGCAAATTGAATCAGGAATGTTTTGGTCCCTTTACTTAATTTGCATGCTTTTTGGGGCTAATAAATGATTGTTGTTGCTATTTACCATTTCTACACCAGTATTACTCCTCTGTAATGGCTTGTTTCTATGGTGGATATCGTCTCAACATAACATCACTTTAGTCAATTTCATGCTCATTTCATTACGATTCACTTTACTGTTTGAAAATCATATTTCTGAACATTTCTGATTTTGCTGTAACTTACTGAAGCACACCTTTTTGTAAGCTAATTTCTTAGTTTATACGATAAACATAACAGTAACATAACAGCTAACAAACAAACCAAATAAACCAAACTCAAAACAAACGAAAAATAAATCAAACAAAGTCAACTGTGTACCAAAATCTCCAGTGTGAATGTGATCTTAGACTGTCAAATATAAATGTAAGTTTACATTTGTTTGGTAATCCACAGGCCAAACATGCTTCACTTTTTTCATGATGCCATAGAAGAACCATTTTTGGCAGAGTAAAAAAGCTAAGAAAGAAATGGTTCTTTTAGGAACCTCTGACTAAATGGTTCTTTGGGAAACAAAAATGGCCTCTCCTTTGGCATCGCTGTGAAGAACCTTTTAAGGTTCTTTATTTTTAGGAGTGTATAATTTAATTATCCGAATATTTCTCTCTCTCTCTCTCAAGGCAAAATCTGAAGCCTAACCCTTGAACCTCTCAGTCTGAGCGTGCGGACGCTGCTTAGCCGAGTCTCTGAGCCCCTCTGCTTTGTTAATTTTGCAGTCGTTGCTCTCCCCTCAGAGACGTGTCATCATTGGCTGTGTGCCACACACTAAAATCTTGACTTCAATAACCAAATAATCACCTCCCTGCAGTATTGAGATCACGGTTTATGTTCCACTTTATATATTGCTTAAGCACAACACTTTGTTCTGATTCACTCTGAATGGGTATTTTCTATTCAGATGGATCTGTTCATGACGACTGTTTCACTTGTTCAATTTAGTGAACAGTGTGCGTTTTAAAATGATACATTCTGATGTTGTGTTAGAGGTTATCTGTCATTCAGCATGTGTCGTGGAAATCCCTATAAACCACTTGTGTAATACAGCATGGCCTTTCCCTCCAAGAATGAGCGTAAATCCCCTCCATTTCCAACATATTGCTAACAGAGTTCACAAATCCACGACAATCAAAAGTGCTTCTTAGGGATTTTTCCTTGTAGTTGCCATGATTTCTCACACTACAGTCAAACTGCCGGTATCACCTGACACATCTACAGATTATCATCATCTCCTCAGCCTCATATACAGTGTCTCTATTTCCCAGCGCTTACTTAGCGAAACCAAAGTAATATTCTGCTCCTACTGTAAAGGCCACCATCACACCAGAGACGAAAGCAACAATAAATGTGTGTGTGTGTACAGTACGTATAGCTGAACAGACAGTTAGTGGATCTCTGGAGAGGAGAGATATATCACAATGACCATACCTTCATAACACTTATGGAATCTTCCTATATAGTGACTGACAAAAGGGACCCATGAATGATGAGGTTAAATCTAATCTGGACAGAGCCCTGCTGGGGTATCTTCAATTACTGAGAGTCTTTCCATTGCTATAGTATCTCTAGCTCTGGCACAAATGTCCCAGTTGTTGTCAAAATCATCACAACTGGCTTTTTTGTATGAACCACAGCTAGTAATGACATACTGTATAACTGACACAAAGACAAAACTATCATCACATCACTATGCTATAAACATTAAGTAGACAAAATAAAATGCAACATAACTAACCACAATGTGCATATATGATAAAAAAATAACAAGTAACAACTTTTTAAATAAAACAATTGTGTTACGCAGGGACGTTTGTGGTATATTCTGTTTACTTTAACAATTAAAGACGAGCAATACTTTTAACAGGCAAAACACATTTGCAGAATTGTACAGTAAAGTTTACATGTACAGCATGTGTTATGTTATGATGTTATAATATATATTTGTTATTTGACTTTATACAAACACTTTTATAGCACACTACCATGTTTAATCTAGTGATGTAGAGGAGCACACTACCCTCTCCAGAAACCTGCAAAACAAATGAACTTCCTAACACCCAATTAAATTTTTACACCAAGGTTTGGCTGAATAATTTAGGGAGCACGTGCCCTGCGCCTGCCGAGGTAAAAGAAAGGATGACTGAGCTTAGCTTACATATTGTTTGTTCACCAGGCACGGTACATTGGGCGGTGACATAAATATACATGTCCTCCTCTCCACCTGACGCGTAATCTAAAGATAGCAGTCGTGACACACTTAAACGTAAACCTCTAACCTTCCGAAAGCTATTGTTCCAGAGTGTGAGCAGAAACCCCTCCGAGACCCGACTGAGCTGAACTTGGAATCCTCCTTGGAATCCATCCCCTGTTTCCACCATGCATAATTCACATGTCCATATTCAAGCCTATTCACCTATTCATAATGTGGTTAATATGCAAAGAGTAGCCGGGGGCTAAAAGTGTGTACGAGGGCGGTAGTTTCAAGACAAGGTATGTTGACATTTCTTGTGCCCTTTTTATATAACGATGAGCTCTTTTTTTGGTCTTGTAACATCTACAGTAAATAGAAATGATATGAATTAATGAGCTTTCACCCAAATTCTCTCCCAACAGCCCCTGTCACTGTGGCTGATTAGTCACAGTCACCAGTTATAAACCACAGGGCCCCGACCGGGTTCAGACGCTCGACTCTGTGCTGCCGCGGTTCATTTCTCGTGTCACCCCGGTCGGGACACTCTGAGACGTTTCCGCAGCTTGGCCTGAACCCTGATTAACTTTCCACGTCATATTCAAAGATTAATAGCTTCCTCTGCGTGTTACCTCTAATACAGGAGAGGCCCGACAAGCCCGTGTTCTGGAGGATGGAGAACTGATCCCACGCCACACTGAATGGAGACTAATGATGATGCAGGCGTTGAGGGCGTCCACAGATTTTCCCAACACTCAGGAACATGATGTTTTTGCCCTTTATCTGAAGTGTTGAGGGCCATTTACAGCATGCTGCACAGCAGACACAGCTTGTTAAGTTGTCTTATGTAGCCATTAAAAACTCTTAACAATGCTGAATGCTAGCACACATAGTTCTTCCAATCCTTCTATGTTTTATCTTAACAGCTTTTACATAGCACTGCACCCTGGAGTACTTTGATACCTGAGTATGCAGGAAACACAACACAAACGCAACCAGCAAATTCTGAAGGATTATGGGGGATATGGTGCGTATCACCATGATTACATTCTGACCTCCAGGCCTCATTACTTCTTTGCAGACAAAAAATATAATCTCTTCTTTTTTTTGCAACAAAAGCGTATAGACACATTTTTCGTGTTGGCAGGGAACGGCACTGCTGCCATGACAGCAATATAACCTTTATGAATCGTCAAGTTTGTGGTTATTTTTGGATTGCGTCAGCAATGTCTAGATGCAGGAGAAAAAGTATCAAATAACAAGGGAGCAGAACATACACCGGTGCAATAAAAACACACAGCATGTTCCAATTCCCAAGACCTCAACATAAAAATTCTCCGCACACAAGCCATTAAGCTTTATTTTGGAATTTATTTTTGCTCCTCTCAAACCCGGGTTCTAAAACCAGCGTGAGTCTGTAATCATATATCATCCCAAAAAGCTTTTAAACTGGTTACAGTGTTTATATTCTAAACCTTTACCTCCACCAGTTGCCCACAGTTATCCCCACATCCCATCATCCTACCAAGCGCGCTAATCATCTATAACATTTACATGTAGTCATTTAGCTGACGCTTTTATCCAAAGCCACTTACAAGTGAGGACAAGGAAGCAACTTCAACTACAATAAAAGGCAACAGTGAATAAGTGATATAGACAGGTTTTAGGTATTTCAACACAGTATAAGAAGGTTTTTTTTATAAGTAGAAGTGGAGGTGTGTTAGTAAATTAGTCAAGGAAGTGAAGACAGAAAGATGAGTTTTTAGTTGTTTCTTGAAAATGGCTAATGACTCAGCCATTCTGATGGAGATATGGAGTTCATTCCACCAACCGGGCAGAGTAAAAGAGAAAGTCCGGGAAAGTGATTTCTTCCCTCGTTGGGATGGAACCACAAGGAAACGTTCGTTAGCTGAACGCACCTATAAGGAAGCTGTTAGATTCCTGTTAGAAATAGATTCATGCTATTTCTTGAATCAGGAAAATGTTTACAATGCTAAAGCCTCTGGCGCTCTCTCAAAATCAGAGAGCCGAAGAAGCGCTATGACCCGCGGCAAGCACACGTGAGCGCCTCCTTTCACAGCCACGCAATGGGCTGTGTGTCTGTTAAACGCCCCACCAGACAGCCAGCGATGCCCGCTCCCCAAATCAGCCCGCATCCTTGACTTTCATGCAATGCATATTTATGGCCAACCTGCTCCACGCCATGTGGACACATTAACTTTGAGGGCGCTCACCTGTGACCTTAGCTTACGCCATCAGCTTTCAGGGTCACGGGAGCTCATGATCAGCCAATATTTATTTATTATAATCCTTCCTCACCCGGGCTAATTAATTAATTGCTAAGCAGCTTGAAGCTGTCAGCCAGTGTGTTTTGGTGTCATAAGGTTCCCTCCATCTAGTTATCTGGTTTCCTCACAGGATTACAGTACAGACAACTGCTATGAATATTTAAAACGGATTCTAATTAAACCTGGGTGCATAAAACACACAAGATACAAAGACATCTGAAACGGAACACTGCTGCTCCATCGATACACGCGCTCCACTCGGCCGCTGGTACAGACCGGTGGAGAGGTGCGGCACACAGAAACGAAACGGAGCTGACCGGAGGTTTTACTCAACAGACTGAAGAAAGGCAGCAGGTCACCTCTTTGAGACATCTAATAGATTTTACATAATGTATGGCTCTTGGGGATCTGGTTGTATGTTAGCGGCTCCGCTGAAGTAGTAATTTTGTTCTTCCCCACCTGTGTATTTCAGCTAGTGTCCTCAAAAGAGAACGGGCCCTTTCAATCTAAAGATACTGTTTTCTAACACACAGACAACAAATGATACATACAGGTGTTAAATTGAATATCCAGAAGTCTAGAAATGTTCCACAACTAATGAATTTTTTTTCTTTTTTGAATACAAATGTTATCATTTGAGTGAAAGGACTTTTTGAATGTCAGAACTCAGTGTTTGGTAAGCTGCTGTTAATGACAGCATGAGCAGGTGTGGGAGGTGATGACCAGTGACACCAATGAATGATCGTGCTTCAAGTGTATCAAACAAGTCTGATCTAGAAAAAATTATATAGTCACTGTTATAAATTTACCTAGAAATAAACTGTGCAAAGTTGTAAATATGTATTATTCATATTTATATGGTGTATTTAGTTTTTTCAATCCCAGTACGTTCTGTTTATCTTTTAGTTTAAATTGGATTTGTGAATCCCAGATTTTCAATGTGTGATCCCCTGTTGTTTCTGCTATGTGTAATTGCATAACAAGCATCATAACATTAGTGATATATTAGCTATATTTTATTATATATCATATAATGACATAGCATCATACATACTTTTATCTTTTGCAGTCTGCCCTTCTCTTCTTTGCTCTCGTCCTAACTGGGGTTTTATCATTTTATTTATTTTAATGTGCGATTTTAAACTTCCCCCGCTCTCCCTACTGACGACACCGTCTGACGCTCTGAGTGACGTCAGCTAACCCCGCCCTCCTTCGCGTCTCATTACTAAGAAAGCGTACTTGACCGGGCGCACACTTCGAGTCCTGACCGTGCAAGACCGTGATATAATTAACGTGACGTGTATCTGAGCGCTTAAAATCTGAAACGTTTAATGTGCCTGTTTGTTTGAAAGGATTGTTTATTTTGTTGTTCACAATGTCTTTATAAAAGTTAAAGCAAGTGCACAATGTTACTTGTATTGTGTTTGTATGGGTCATCTCGGGTACCATATAGCAGAAATAGCAGAAATATATAAGATATTTAGCAACAGGCGTTTCTATTATTTCTTACATCATATAATAAAAACAATGTAGTGCCTGATGGTAAACAGTATATATAGTATATACTATAGTATATATAGTATATAGTATAGTATAAAAGGACTGCTGTCAGCCCTCTTCCCTTATGGTTTTTATTTAGTGTCTGTCCAACTTCAATAATTTTGAAAAAAAAACAATCATACCTGGCCAGCAAAACCTCTGCTTATTCTAATACTCTTATTGTGAGAATTATAAAACAAAAATATTTTAAAGATTAAAAGATTAATTAAAAGATTATTTATTTTGAACAGACAACTGGGCTGCATCAATCTAAACAGCTATTTTTCAGAGTTTGAAAATGCAATTCAAACCAGTATACATTTCCTTTGCAAGACTTTTTGAAATCTATGAGAGGGTTTATACATTTATTTCTTGGATTTGTCCGGGTCCTTTATCCCTTGCATGTGGCCGCATCAAAAGAACAGAGGTTTGTTTGGTTGCCTGTATCAGCAAAGAAACATATTTTCTCTGGAAGGTCTGATATTTGCTCTTCCCTCTGTGATGTACAGCTAGAACATGATGCAGGTGTTCCTCTTGAATAGGTGCATGTGTGTGTGAGCAGGGGCATGTCTGCAATATGAGCGATCTGTCATGTACGAGTCTTAAATATGTTTAAGAATGAATTTAATCTTCCCCATTAAGCTATTTGATACTTGATAACAAAGCAGTTTTGGCTTCTCTCTGACAGTGTCTTGCATCTGTCACTTTTCATCATTTCTTGTGAGTAACATTTCAATACCCAACTGAATTTTGATTAAAGGTTGACATGAGCATAATAAGAATTAAATGCCATGCCGGAGGTAAAAAATACATCAAATGGATCCCAGAACGAATTGGCAGAAAACAGAGGAATTGAGAGAGCCGCCAAAGTCCCCTCTTAATGTCATTATTCCTGATCTGCCGGAGCTATTTCTGACCGCTGCCTAATTAAAATGAAATCCTGAGAGGTGGGGACATGCAGCTGTAAGATGGAGGATTGTGGTATGTTCCTTTAGTGGGCTGGCTGATGGCAGGGATCAGAGAGTGCTGTGGTCATGACGCCAGTTGTTCTCTCTTTAGAGAGCGCTGAAGGGTTTAGCTGCTAAAGCACCAATTAATAGAAAGTGGAATATGTGCCTGGGGACATGGACATCATTAACACTTTATCTGATAAATCATGTGATTGAAAACGATTGCAAATTTGTAAAGATGTTATACTGAATTAATTTTTGTCTTTTTTTTAACAATGTAAAATGTACTGTGGTCAAACTTTATCGTCCACTGAGCATTTTTAGGGTGGCTTTGTTTTTGAAAGTTAATTTCTGTCCAGGCAAGAGAGGCTACAGAAAAGCTATTAAAAAGCGGTCCATTTAACAAATGTTGCTTTTTTGTGACAACATGCCCTGGTAACAGTTCCGTAAAGTAAATGACCTATTATAGGCTTTTCAGCAACATTTAAACAGTTAATGAAAGAGAAAAGTGCTGTTAGAAAAATGAGAAGACTTGGAATCTTAGCGCGTACGATAGAATTAACAAAAAAGAAAGTAGAAACCTAAAAAAGCAGCACAAAAGCACTGATAGAAAAAACACTTTTCTATACTTGAACTTTTGAGTAAAAACTTATTTACTGAGACAAAGGCTTTGTGACAACTTCCCCCTACAACTAACCTCAGTCACCTCCAGCAACAGCTTCATCACTATATGAACCGGCATGTGTGTGTCCCCAGAAACTTCTGATAGCTTCTAAACACAGAAAGCATTTCACCATAATCATTAATGTTCTTGGTTGGTGGTTGCTATGGTGGCACGGGCGTCAATTCCAAAGTCTCCACTTCATTATCTGTTCATCAGCGTCACAGCGAGCTGCTTTCACTGCTGTTTCTCTGGCCTTGACAGCACAGGCGCTTGAAGACGTCTCCTTTTCATGCTGCTACACTGAGATCTTCTGAACATGAGCAGGATCATTCACCCGTGTTAATGCATGTCTTACACTGCACTTCTGCTCCTCTCTCATGCTAGTTCTGATGGTTCTCCAGCATCCAAAGCTTGAGTTGATTTGAGCACACGCTTCATGTTTGTCCTCATAAATACAGTGCACTGTGTTTCACATGAACCAGTTCGGCCATCGCTAAGCACCAAATTGTCAACTCTTGGGTATTTTGTCTTTATGTAATCATCTTAGATTTTAATGCCATTCGTCTGAATGTAGTTCATTAAAAAACGTGTGCAATCAGGTTCAAGGGCTGTTAAGTTGGACCTTCGCATGAGAAAAGACATAAATAAGCAGTGAATCATCACAGGGATGAATCAGGATTTGAATCAGTCTGCGTGTTCTTAATGATGTGTTCTAGCTTACATTGCTCGGCGTATGTTTTGTCTGTAGTCTTTCATTCTCTCTGCTGCTGTTGATGTTCAATGAAATGAATTTCACTTTCTCACTTAAGAAACAATTGTTCTTAATGGATTTGGACACGGTTATATTCTCTTTGATTAAATCTGCGTCTTCATGATGTTTTCTTTGAAATCACTGTCTGTTTTCATTTTGCACGATGTACATTAAATATATGATCTGTTCTAGGAAAATCTACCCACAACACTTACAGCGTAATTAAGTTCATACAAAACATAATCTTTTTTATTAATTGTTATATTTGAGCTTCTCAACCATGTGATGCTTTAAACATTTCTAAATATATCTACATTGTTTTTTTTTCATTTCCTGGCAGGTGTTTCTTACCAGACAGACTAACTAGAAAATGTGTTTGTACTAACTACCAAAGCAGGTCGGCGCTTGTTATAGTAAATCATATTTCTAGAGAGTATTTAAAGTGTTTTGTATCAAAATGATTTGTATGTAATAAGCAGTTTAAAAATCTGAAACCACACTGAACATCTGGGATTGTTTTTTGTTTGGATTTACACTTTTTTAACTTGTACCATATTTCCTCCTTTGCTTTCATTAAAGCACGCACGACTCTCTTTGGAAGATTCTTGCTGAAATAAAGTGGATTATCAGGTTTTGTAGAGTATGATTTTGCCTGGCCACCAGACATGGTGTCGAATCCACAGCTTGTGTGCTTAAAGTCTGTGTCCCTGCAAATCACTATTGTAACAGTTTGCGATGACATTGCAGATGGGCTCTTGCTGTTGGCGTGCTCACATTTTGTTGACACGCCAAATTCCCTTCCATCTCTCTCATCTACATTTGCTTGGACACACGCAGCAGATCTAGTACAGTACATCACATTCTCAGACCTGCGCTAGCTGGTGTAAAAGTTATTCTTGTTGCGTTTGCAGTTTAATTTTGTGAATTTCTGTTCATTCCAATATTATGTTATTTTAGCACTTTACGGAATATATTTCTCCTATCGAATGTTATTTTAGCACATTCTGGAATATATCTCTTGTAAAGTTTTGGTGTCATGCTTTTAGAAAGAGATATGGAGGGGATGAAAGAGAGCAAGTTCATATAAAATGAGATCTCACTCTGTACTGCCGGACATTCTTTATGTATAAGGCAATGTTCTTTATGTTAATTTGGTTCAGATTCTAGACTCAGGGTTCTTAGCTTGGTCTGAATTCAGAACTAATTCCATTTTGGGTAAAACTTTTTTCTCTACTAAATCATTCATTTGACCATAAATTTGCAGTTTGCCAAAAGTCTCCACTGTTGCACTCTTTTTACATGTATTTCAAGATTTAAAATATTATGATGGTGTTACAAAAATGGTGTGTTTTATCAAATGTTAGTGTCAATGGTACCAGACATCAATGGTAGGTAAAAATCTTAGTAACACAGTTTTAATGTTGAGCCGCTGGACTGCCCTATGTAAAAGAAACACAGGCCCTGCGTGTAGAAACAGTTTGATATTTACTTGCAGGGTTGAGAGAAACGTCAAAAAGTCAAAATGATAACCAGAGAAAGGCTGACCTTTCCTTTATGTTACGTTTATTGTGTAAGGGAAAAATTGCCAGAGTTTCCAAATGCCAAGCTGCCCCCCTTCACAAAGATAGAGGAGATTACCTGAGCCAGAGCGTCTCACCTCGCCGGCCAGACGCACACGTCCCAGCGGTGGATTGACAGAAATATATTCGCTCTCTTTTAATTATTTATTTTTGCGTTGTTTGTTTTTGCTGATGAAGTGTGATGTTTTAACAGAAAAGCAAATCATAGTCTGTGGCTGTGCTCTCAGGTGCCCGGCCGACTATCATAAGAGCAAACAAAGACGCTGGTGTGGCTTTCTCCTCCGGTCCGGCGGGATCCTTCTGAAGCGTATGAAGCCACAGTGGCTCACAAATGAAATTGACAGCTGAGTAAATGTGACTCAGAGCTGTGGGCATGCGGCACGGCACCACAGAGGAAGAGTATCACTTCTTAAACTTCTGCAGGCTGTGGTCATGATAAACATGTTTCGAGCTCCCACTGAGCTGCGTATTACAGGAACTCGCTGCCGGTCTGCTGGCCAGCTCAAGTTTGCCCCCCCCCCACAGGATTTATGCCGTCCTGGTCAGTCTGGGCTAAAGCTTTTTAAATTCATAAAATCACACCTGATGGAATATATAAAATAATATCTGATGGAAAAATAGGAAAAAAGTCAGTTCCATTTTTGCCATTTTCTGTTGATAGAGCGGAGCGTTTCTGTTGATTTGGATGGAGCGTTCTGTTAAAAGAGCAGAGCGGGTGTTAAATTTAGGATTTGGCTGTTTAGAAAAATTAGATACATTTTTTCATTTCTAAAATTTTGAACATAATTCATTCTGTACATAGTACATAGTACATAATTTAGGCCCTTTTAATTGGCCATTGGTTTACTTTTTGTTATACAAACTTGGCGATCATGGAATTAAGAGTGAGAGAGAAAGGGAGAGAAAGGCAGAGAGCGAGAGAGAGGATGAACAAAACACAACACAGGCCAACCTCGAACCTGCGTTTCCCTTATAAGCAACCGCAGTTCTCAACTTACCTGTAGCATGTGCTTTCTTTGTTTAACTACACCACAGCGTGAAAATGTCCATTTTTTAAAGATTCACTTTCAAACTAAATCTCTTTTTGGTTTGTTTTGTAAATCCACTTGTGAAGATTTGACCGCAGTGCTGTCAGAGAGAAGCACAGACTAGCCGGACGGATCACTTGATCTTGTAATTGCTTGTTTACAGTTACTCTGTGAGCTTTATAATGTTAAAGGCTCACGGCTGAACAATGCACACAATTGGCGTGTTTTGTTTCCTGGATGTTTGCCCAGTAGGTTGTGACTGCTACTGCTATCATTGTGGTTAATAGAAGCCGTGCGATATTTCAGGAGGCACGTCTCTCTATGGGCAAAGATGATGCACAACGAATGTGTTGTTGTCGACTGTGGAGTGGACATTAGTGTCCCCTAGAGTCCTCGTCATCTGACTGTACAAAGATGCCTGTGTCTTCTATAAGCATCAGTGTTTTATTGACTTCCGATTATGATTTTTTTAACTCTGTCAGCCGCTTCCATTATAGACAGCTAAATTTGCTGAAGTAGTATCAAAGCTATTCGTTTCAGTCATATATAAACCAGCTTGTCACTCAAAACGCATTCAGCTCCCCTAATGAATGTGAACGGCTTCTGTGCCTATAGGCTCGGAACCCGTTCAGACTACAAGACAGATAAACAGCTTTAATCATGGCATGTGTACATATGTAGATAGTTCAAAGCCACTTTTGCCACTAGACTCCAGAGTTCCCAGCAGTAATTCCCAGCAGATATTTCTCTGCCGGCTGCAGGCGACGCTCCTCCATGTCATATCTTCTATCTCATTACCCTATTTCAACAGACTGACTGTCAATCAAACATGTTTTCAGCTGGAGGGATGTGCTTTATTAGATTGCTGTTATGATTGACAGGGCTGAGGAGCAAGGGTTAAAAGAAAGCTGTAAAACATGCAGAGCGAATACAACGCTCCCTGTTTTCTCTAATGGGAGAGGAGGTTAAAAAGAGCAAAAAAGGACATCTGCTGTTTTTGCATTTATTATTTATTATTTCCTCTTCAGCTGCTGGTTTTCACATGCGGATTGTAAAACAGTGATAGAAATGGAGATCTACCACTTGTGTACATTATGTAAATCGCATCTCATTACTGCTTCACAGTTACTGAAGAGTTTACACTGAGTCACAACCCAAAGACTGTCATTTATTTATGTTGTTATGCCCACAAACATTGCCGTCATATACAATATTAATAATATTAGTAATGATAATAATTTCTTACTGTCTGCCATGTATGGGAACCAATAATAATTAAATTAAACTATACATTAGCCTATACATGTTACATTAAACTGTAGGCTGCACATATGGAGGTGATTATATAAGAACAAGATTGTGATAAGTGTATATATGTGTATATATGTGTATATACACACACGTGTATGTCAGGCAAGTAAGAAAATAAACACCTAGAGCAGATTGCCAGGATTTTAACATTACACGTGTATTCGTTTCAGCCATATGCAAGCAGCCCAAGTGACAAAACTGAGTACAAAACAAACAACACTTACGTATATTTTATTGTCACCACTATTAATGGTATTTTCATTTCTTGTTGTTGCTAGTTAAAAATAGTCAGCTGTTTAACATATCAAAGAGAGAGACTTGAGAGAAGCAGACACAAAAATAAGAACAACGCTGTCACTTCACACTAAACACCATACTTCTGTAATGTACAGAAAATTACAAAATACAACCACTGCACAGGATATAAGTGAACAAAACCCCTGGGGGATCATTGCTGATTTACTTTTCATTAAGGGGCAAATTTTGCTACGATTTCTGGCTCTCAGAGCAACATGCTTTAACAATTTTACAGACCAGCAGGGGGTTCAGCCCACCTCTGTGATGTGATGGCCTCTCACCTTGAACAAACAGTAGCTGTTCTCTGCTCATCAGTGTTATTGCTATACATGAACAACAGGGCATGAAATCATGTATATTCAACATTTAAAAATATAAATATTGAAGTATAATAAAGGTAAGAAAAGATACAGGCTATCAGATCACGGCCAGTTGTCACACTTTATACTCCAGTGAATATTTCACACTAAGGTTAGTTGTCACAATGAGAACTTGTCATAAATTAACCTTAAAATGATGCAAAATGTAAACAATTATGTAAGGCACATTAAAACACAATAACAGTTACATTTAAAACATTTCAACTTGCCTCCTGCCCTGACCCTAAATGTCTATAAAAACACTCTTAATCCGAGAACACATTTTAATCTCTTTATATTTATCAGTTATTTATGATGCAGTTGACCGATGTATATCATTGTTGTTTTATTGTGGATTATTGTTTAGCCATACAATGATGAATATGAATAAAAAATATGATGAATATTCATTTAATTTATATCAAATAATTTGTAAAACGCGTTTTAAACTAACAACAACCACAGTACAGGAATGCAAGAGAAAAGATTTTAACTGTACTTCTGGAATATAGTTAAGATCTAGACCTCGTGAAAACTTTCTCCTGTGATGACCAGCCCTGTTCTCACACTGACTGTATCACAACGATCTTGTCTCCTGCGGATTAAATATTAAACATATCTAAACATATAAACAGCTCGGCATACGATCTGTTTTATGAGCTCAATCTCGCGTGTTTCTGCCAGATGAGGGCGCCGTGTTTGATCTTATTTCTCATGCTGAGGTTTAACATGAACTCACTGCAGAATGACAGGTCGTGAGAGATGCGCTCTTCTCCACCTCCACTAGTTTTACATCCTCGTCATTTAAAAGACTCGTTTTACCGATTGCAATGTCCGAGCATGACATAATCAATAAAACTGAAGTTATTAGAAACGTATAAGAAGTCGAGGAACCGGCACACCTGTTGTCTTTTAAGAACGAATCGCCGGTCCTGGCGAACTGTCAGACTATAATGATTCACTGCTATGCGCGCAACAGCTCAAACTGGTGCGGAAAAGGTGACTTTGCCGCAGTTTCTCATTGCGGTGCCGCGCACAATAACACAGTCACGCAATCTTAAAATCGTAGAATAAAGAATAAATAAAGAAAATAGATAAATGCCACGCATTAAGTCCTGTCAGGAAATCTGTATCGTGAGGAAACCGAGCGCTCACAAACTGGCCTTGATCCAACTAAAGATTACGCGTCACCATTTCAAAAGATCCCTTAACAGAAAACACTAGAGCAGAACACTTTGTAATCTTCACTAGTGAGTGCTCAAGACGAGTCTAAAGTTGAATTTTGTTCCTTAATATTTTCGCACTGAAATCCCGCTTATATCTCTCTCTCTCTTTCTCTCTCTGTCTCTGTCTCTCTCTCTCTGCATTTTCTCTCCTCTCGCTTTACCGTGTGGGAAGCTGAATGCAGCAGTAAAACCAGCACACTTAGAAGACGACAAGGTGGAATAGTTGGTTTACACGACTGTTCTCATTTTTCGCACGAGGACTGCGACAACAACACTTATTTTAACGATGCGCTTTACTGTGGCATCTCTTTTTGAGCGCATTTTACTCAATTGAATTATTCATTTCCTCGTCAGTTCGCTCGCCGGTGGCGCTTGTGTGACATCCGAGCACGTCGTTCTTCTTGCTCTTATCTCGTATACTCTTAAGAAACGACGGGAATCGGCTGGAGTCGCTTTCCGTTGTGAGTGCTCGGGTGAGCGGAGACGCGCGATGAATCGCTGCGACTAATTTATAAATAAATCTGCATCGTTTCCCCCGCCGAACTGTTGAGTGAACTGTGCGTTAAAATTCGTCTCTGCTGATGTTAAAGCCTCGCCGTTTACATTGTTTTAATCTTGTTTCCTTCAACAGGAGAATGCTGGACTTGTTTTGCACCCAAATCCACCACTTGCTGTCTCACCATTTTCACTTCGGTTTTGAGACAAATTCATTCTTCGGCGCATCGACGTTTTTGAGACGTCTTAAAAGAGCTCAGTAACCTTGGGATTGTATGACACAATATATGTTTTGTAGAAGTGGAGACTGACAAAGAGTGAGGCAGAGACTGAAATTTGAACCTGACTCAATGGGTACGGTCCCTGTCTTGGCGCTCCCCATGTCCGGTGTCATCTGAAAAAAGGAGATAATTAACATTGCCGGTGAGTCTTTAATTCATTCAATGAAAGCGTGTGATTTATTTGAGAAGCGCGCAAAATTCTGCTCTATGCTCTTTTGTGTTTTAAATCTAAGTATGGTTTTGTGAGGATGATACTGTGTGCTGTACAGGAGAGACTTTTTTCTACCTTCTCTATGGAAAAATAAAATACGCTGATGCATACATTCGTTGCTGCGTTAGTCACACTACGTCAGTGTTTTAAAAATGATTTGTTTAATTGTGGCGTTTGTATTTTAGGTTTGTATTATTTTCAGTATTGTTTCCAACATGATTTTCAGAGTGGGCACACGACAGGTTTTTTCTAAGTTCTTTGTGTGCGCACAGGGTGATCAAACACACACAGCTGGCTGTAGGATCTGAGCATCATGCTGTGTAAATCCATAGGAAACAGGCATGTGTTTTAATTATTTGTTTGTTTCTCCCCTTCTAAGGTTACTAAATGGTTTACTGGGGGATTTTTAAAAGGCAAAATGCTGCTGCTTGTTCTGTTGGCCTTTTCCATATCGACTTCATTTTCTGATTCGGATTCGGACCTCAGAGCCGAGACCTGCAGCGCTTGCTCCTGCATGTCCATGGAAAACGTCCTCTATGTGAACTGTGAGAAGATAACTGTGTACAGACCCACGCAGCTGCAGCCGCCCATCTCCAGCCTCTACCATTTGAATTTTCAGAACAATCTTCTGTACATCCTTTACCCAAACTCTTTCCTGAATTTCACACACGCAGTCTCGCTCCAGCTGGGGAACAACAAACTCCAGAACATTGAGGGAGGGGCGTTTTTGGGGCTTAGTGCATTGAAGCAGTTGCACTTAAATAACAATGAATTAAAAGAGCTCCGTGCTGACACTTTTCGGGGGATCGAGAACTTGGAATATCTCCAGGCTGACTACAATTTAATCAAGTTTATTGAGAAAGGAGCCTTCAACAAATTGCATAAACTGAAAGTTCTGATTTTAAATGACAATCTCATTCAAACTCTGCCTGAGAACATTTTTCGATTTGCCTCCCTCACTCATTTGGACATAAGAGGAAACAGGATACAGAAGCTTCCTTATATTGGAGTTCTGGAGCACATTGGGAGAATAGTGGAATTGCAGTTGGATGACAACCCGTGGAATTGCACTTGTGATTTGTTACCATTAAAGGCCTGGCTGGAGAACATGCCCTATAACATTTTTATTGGGGAGGCTATCTGTGAGACCCCCAGTGATCTATATGGCCGGCTGTTGAAGGAGACCAACAAACAGGAGCTGTGCCCCATGGGCACAGGCAGTGACTTTGATGTACGGATGCCCCCCTCTCAACCTGAGGGTGGGCTGACCATGCCTAACATGGCACCCTCATCCATAGCACCTTTAGTTACCAAAGCACCCAAAACCACCAATCCCTCCAAAATATATGGCAATGGGATTGTTGCTGGTAATCCAGCGGGTAAAAATGGCCAAATTGTGTCCTACCAAACTCGAATCCCTCCCATCTCCTGTCCCCAGCCTTGTACATGCAAAGCTCACCCGTCTGACTTTGGCATTAGTGTCAGCTGTCAGGAAAGAAACATCCAGAGTCTGGCAGATCTGATACCCAAACCGCCAAATGCCAAGAAACTGCATCTTAGTGGTAATTACATCAGAGACATCAACCCCACAGACTTCCAGGGTTTTGAGGGTTTAGATTTGTTACATTTGGGCAGTAATCAGATATCTACTGTCCAAAAAGGTGTGTTTGCAAACCTGACCAACCTGCGTAGGTTATACCTTAATGGAAATCAGCTGGAGCAGCTGCACCCTGAAATGTTTCTTGGCCTCAGTAACCTCCAATATCTCTATTTGGAGTACAATGCCATAAAGGAGGTGCTAGCGGGGACATTTGATACTATGCCAAACTTGCAGCTCTTGTACCTGAATAATAATGTGCTCAGAAGCCTCCCTGCGTACATCTTTGCGGGCATTTCTCTCGCCAGACTGAATCTGAAGAACAATCACTTCATGACTCTGCCTGTGAGTGGCGTCCTCGACCAGCTTAAGTCCCTCACTCAGATAGACCTGGATGGCAACCCTTGGGAATGTTCCTGCGATTTAGTGGCTCTTAAACTGTGGCTTGAAAAACTGAATGAAGGGGTCGCTGCCAAGGGGGTTAAATGCGCATCCCCAGTGCAGTTCTCCAACATTGAACTGAAGGAGCTGAAAAATGAGATCATGTGTCCAAAGCTCATAGCTAGGCCTCCGTTTATCATGACTAGTGCCACCCCCACATTCACATCACTGTCACCTGCTGGAGTTGGCAAGGCGCCTCCCAGTGGCCCTGTGCCCTTGTCTATTATGATCTTGAGCATTCTGGTGGTTCTGATCCTCACTGTCTTTGTGGCCTTCTGCCTGCTGGTCTTCGTGTTGAGACGCAACAAAAAGCCAGCAGGGAGACAGGAGGGACTTGGAAACCAGGAGTGTGGCTCCATGCCTCTCCAGATCAGGAGGCACAATCACAAATCGAACAAGAAGGACGACCTGGGTGGAGAGACCTTCATCCCACAAACCATAGAGCACATGAGCAAAGCTCACACCTGTGGAATAAGAGACTCAGAGTCAGGTTTCAAATTTATAGACTCAGAAAGACAAAAAATGATGTTGCGCAACAGCGCTGACAAAGATAAGGACTCTCTTTCCCTGGACGCTAGGAAGAGATTGAGCACCATTGATGAGCTGGACGAGTTCCTACCAGGACGAGACATGTTCCTCCACAACTACTTGGAGAGCAAAAAGGATTTCAACAGTATAGGGGTGAGTGGCTTTGAGATCCGTTACCCCGAGAAACCACATGACAAAAAAATGAAAAAGTCATTAATAGGGGGCAACCACAGTAAGATAGTGATTGAGCAGCGTAAGAGTGATTATTATGAACTAAAGTCAAAAATGGGGACCCCAGACTACCTTCAAGTACTAGAGGAACAGACAGCTCTCAGTAAATTCTAGAACTGCATCTACATCTGCCCCATAATGACAAAAGTGCCTTATGACAAATCTTAATGACCAATGGAATACCGGACATGTTTCATTATACAAAACATAACACTCTTAGAATGGGTGGCAGTGTTAAAATTGCATACAATTATTATGTTATGATGCCATTAAGAATTAAGAATCACATCAGTCAGTGTAAACAGTAGTCTGCTGCTATTGTTGTGGGTTGCATCAAATTCCACTGAACTTTATTTTACCAAATGATTGGGTCATGAAACAGTGTTAAGTGTTCTTCATATTGACCCCTCTTCATTGTTTTTGGTTGGAAGTATTTTTAGGAATCTTGGGATGACAAAATCAATTGGAGAGGAAGATTTGGAAGTTGGCTCTTGCTTGAAAGTGGTGGAATACCCCAGACTGCCTCTCTTGGATTATATTTTGACACTTTTAGGGGCCTTGAAACTGATGGATTTGATAATAACGGAAGGTACTGGCAGCCAACATTCATACAATCTGGATTTTTCCAGTTATTACCTGTAAAGAGCCATTTGATATTGTTCTACTGAAATGTGATTCTTCTTGAAGTGTTTGGGTATGGCACATGACCGGACTTTCATGAACTCAAGAGAAACTAAACAGCTGCTTGCCATGTAAGCGTATCTGGA
Source organism: Botia almorhae (assembly GCA_036877575.1). Taxonomy (NCBI): domain Eukaryota; kingdom Metazoa; phylum Chordata; class Actinopteri; order Cypriniformes; family Botiidae; genus Botia; species Botia almorhae. The sequence continues at coordinate 41,232 of JAZGTJ010000587.1, read as the reverse complement.
TTTATTTTGTAAATCAACATTATTTGTATTTGTGGGGCAGTTGTGTAAATTACAACAGTCAACAATTAAACTCAATCTCATCAAGATAATGAAATGGATTCAAGAAAAATACAAAAAATCAAAAAAAGAAAAAAACATTGATGACCACCGTCACCTGTCAGATTCGTAGTTTAACTTCATATTTAATTTATTTTTCTATGCAGGATTATTTAAAGATTATTGGTACTATTTAACAATCTCAAGAGACATTTTGAATGCTATTGTGAGTCAGGCTCTTAGTTCGAGTTCTGAAATTCTGAATATAAAATTCTGTTCTGACCTGAGTTACCTTCTCAATTTTTCTGGTGCCCTGATTGGCAGAGGCTTAGAGATGACGGCGATGTCATTCACGCTGTCATGTTGCACGAGGTGTGGCCTCATAGTGTATTGAGTCTAACAGTTTGCTTCTTCTTATATCCCAGAGCAACTTGTAAAAGGTTTCTTATTAACAATATGCAACCAAATAAGTGTGCATTACCGTGATATGATTCTGGATAGTTCAAATGTGGATCAGGGGAATTATGTACTAATCGGCTGTAATGCAGTAGGTAATTTATTGGATCTGGTGAGAGGATTGTGTTTTAGCAACACGACTGTGAGATATAGCTCGCCTTATGAAAAGGCTTCAGATTGGGTCAGAATCATATCACCTTTCATGTGCAATATTATTATTACTCTCAATCTTGTTAGCTTGAAATCTTTATTTTGTTTGTAACAGAGTGGGCTTAATTTTTTAAAGAAAAGGCTTAATTTCACTCAGTCTTTATTTAAAATATTAAGTTAATGATTGTTTAAAATAGAATGTACCATGAGAGATAAAATAAATACAATTTTATAACAGTCATGAGAAATCTGTATATTGGTTAATTTCATTGTACAATCCTGTTGAGCTCAAGTTATTAAAATCGATCTAATTTGCGCTGTCTTTTATTCTGCCTTTCTTTTATTCTGTTTACATGAGTGTTACCATGTTTTGTTTATCGTTCAAGTTGCTTTTAAAATAAAAGTCCCTGAATGCTCTTACAGACAATTTGGGAAAGTGTCTTGTAGATTTTTAATCTGCTATAGTAGATAATCGGTCTCTGTTGTGTGGTCCTGGTTTCTGAAGGCTTTACCTGATTGAGTTTAATAAATGGATTAATCTACGATGCAGAGGGTCACTTGACTAGAGCTGGGAGCCGATAAGAGGGTCGTAACTGTTAGGCGAATTGCTTCTGTGGTGTCATTGTTGATGTTATGGTGAGGGTTGGAGGCCTAAGAAGGAGGAAAAAACAGCTTGTTTTCAGTTGATGATGGCCGGATCTTGCTTCAGAGAGGCTCTTAATGATCCTTCTCATACATACTTCACCAGAAACATGTAACACTCACACAGAGACATAATGTGTGTCTGTTCTTGTGTCTATGACAGCACAAATACATGCAAAACATTATGCACAAAAAACAAACTGTGTTGAGCTTTTAGAGATTTCTTTGATTTTCTTGATAAGAAATGTATTTTCCGCGCCTGCATTGTCGTGTTAGCCTTCAGTACCTAAATGGATTTTTTTATTTACATAGAACACAAAACAAAACTGTTGTTATATATGCTGGTTTATAATTTATTGTTTTAAGTATATATATATAACTGTAATATAAACAGACATCTTTGTATCGTTTGGCAATTGTCATTTTTTATAAGTAGCATTTTCTGTTTTGTATGTGTATGTGCGTGTGTGTTGCAAAACAGAATTTTAGATAAAACAGTTTTAGTGTTGTAGATTTACGGGAGCTCATTTTTGGATCATTCAGGTTAGACATTTATTTTGTCCTTTTTCTGCCTGTAATTTCACAATTGTTGACATATAGTGTTGAGATGTTCTCCTGTTGAGCTGAAGTGTCTAATGTTCATGTATTGCGTGTACTGTGCCTTTAAGAAGTTTATTATAACTCATGGTTTGCTTACGGTAGAGCTCCGTTTACAAAGGCCTAGCTGAAGGCGTTTGCAAAACCTAGTTCTTCGTAATGTTTTCATGTAAACCAAGACTGTCTTGTGCTAATTATCGATTGCACTGAGGGTCTGCACACTTCAGAATTTGTGACTCATGCCAGATCACGTTTCCAAGACAACCACGCTTTTGACGTTGGATATAGCTGCATTAAATGAGGCAGAGAGAAAAGTTATCGGTCCGTGGCTGAAACACAGGCGCTTCAGTATTTCACAGTTCCTGTGAGCAGCAACATCCTGCTAGTTTCCTTGTCACCTGTTTCTGCTCTATTTGACACAGTGTGAGTGTGGAGCTGCAGTAACATGCACAATGCTGAGGGCAAGACCGATTGTTCAGATGTTGTGCTTTCTCATTGCAGTCGCCAAAGATTAACCGGCAGATGTGATGTTCTCTGGATATCTGGAAATACTCAACCCCGTGAATCTTACAGTAAAGGACCAATTCTCCCAGAAATGAAGTCCCCACATAATCAACGTGAATTAACATCAGTTCTGTCAAGCTCCATAATGACATAAAAAAATCACCATTTAAGTACAATACAAGTGTTCCAGGTTTCTTCTGTGCTAAATTCCACATGTTCCACATGGTCTAAAAAGCAAATATATTTTTTATTTTTAACATCTGCCAATTGTAGTGTCTGGTTTCTGAGTTTATCTCACTGACAAATGGACGAAAATATTATTATTGTTTATATTGTTAAAGGAGGACAACTTTTATAAAATGTTCAAATTAATCTGGAGTTTGACGGTTTGACTCACTGTTAATATATGAATAACACTGGTCAGGTTGTTCTTCAGAAAGGCACCTTGCGCACCTTTATTCACAAAAAAAGAAGATTTCACGTAAAGGAGTCATTTTTGGGAGCGCTGTTTCTTTAAGGTTAAAATCACAGGTGCCTCTGTGCTTCAGTTCTGACTGCTGTAGGTGTGAGTACAGGACTGGCTCGGACAGATGCAGCATTTTTTAAAGATGAGTTGCATGTGAAGAACAGCTGCAGATTAGCAGCACGTTTGCCATTTTGGTTTGGCATCCTTTTTAGTTTGATTTGAAGCACTGAGCAAATCACTGCAGCCCATTCTTGGTGACAGGTTTACACAAAGAATTTTGGTGACGGGAACATCAGGGACGATATCAAAATGATTTGCGTGTCTCTTTTAAACGTGACAAAGACATGACAGTAACACAACAGCAGTGTTTTACACAAGCTGGAGAGAGCGTTTTTAGAGCTGTGACTGAAGTGTGTGTGTGTGTATGTGTGAGAGAGAGAGAGAGAGAGAGGTTTGGAGGCTGTACTGTTTTTTATTAAATCAAGAGTCACGAGCATTAAAGAGGGAAAAAAACTGTGTTCTGGGGAACCAGCTAAACTAAAAAGCAGCTTTTGTTTTTTTAATAAACCTACCTTGAGTTTCTTAAAAGCGTCCCTGATCTTATTGTACCATTGAGTCATGAGTGCATGTTATTCTAAAAGAAAACAAAAATTGTTGTTTTCATATTTTTTTATTAATAATATAATAGTGTAATATAATATAAAACCTGTGAAACTGCTGATGTAACAAGTGACACTTGGTGGGAAAAATCATAAAAGTAGCCAATAATATCAGCCTAACATAATTTCAATTCCACAATTCCACAACTAAATCCAATTGTACCGTAGTATGTAGTATGTCCTGCTAAATATGTTTAATGCAAACACATGAATAAACATACAGAATGCATTCTAAATACCATTTCATGTTGTCTTCAAATAGCTCATGAAATATCAACCTTGTTTATATTTCATTTTACTTTTCTTAATAATAAATAATTCAGACAAGAAAGGAAAGAAGAAAGGAATCAGAAAGGGAAAATATTACGTTTGTTAAAATGAAAATGCTTTGTTTGCATTCTTATTAAATGGTGCGACCATGTTTCATTATCTTATTTTAAAGAACCAAACTCTTGGCAGTCTTCGTAAAAAAGGTGACAGTCTATTATTTAGTGTGTAAATGAGTCTTCTGATCTCTATTCCAGCCAGAATCCAATTATTTGTCCGTCTACATGTTTATAAAAGGTAATTCTGCTGTTTGCTTGTGTACACTCTTCCAGTGATTTCCCCGTGGAAGGACAGTCATTCATCCATGCAGCTCAGTTGGATCTCATTGAGGAAGACAATGAAATAGAGACACACAGGAAGCTCAGCGTTCCTGCAGGGTTTCATTCTGGTTTGGGCTGATGTCACAAAGCCACAATTTCTGCTGGTTTTTGTTTGTCTGTTGTACACAAGGTTGTATAATCAGCCTCACATTAACAATTTATGTGCAAAGGAAATGCTTTTATTCCACCAAAATAACTATGGATTCCATAACTATGGATTAGGAAGTTCCTATTTAAGAACTGAAGGTATCTGACAGTCATTAGGTAAATACAGTCATTACAGCCATAATGACTGTAGCATCAATTCATTGTTGTGATTTTGTTAAATAACTTTCTGTGTTATGATTATTAGATGAAGCTTTTTGATAATAGTATAAGATTAATTCCCTTATTGAACCATTTAACACAAGATTTAATTCAAAGATGTAATTGCACAGCTGGAATCACAACATTGATACGATGCAGACAGCAGTTAAACATTCATCTGTTTAAAACCCTGCTGAAGTGTTGTGTCGCGCCCGTATGAGTTACCACACAGAGTTGTTCTGTATTAGTCATTTAGTCTCTTGGTATCATTTGTTTCTGCTTGTCTTTCAAAACTCCATCTATTATTCACACGTGTACATTTGCTCAAGACAGCTCATTTAATGTGTGTGCATCATTTCTACTCACTTCCTGTGAGTGTGGCATTGTAAAACCACAAGCTGTCTCCTGATATTCGTACAGCATCTAATTGTGCTTGTGTCTGTATTCCAGACGCAGGCTGTTGATGAAAGACGTATTTATTTTAGAGGCAATGCAAATTTCTTAACATGCTTTTCATCAGCTTGCTCAGCTAAACTTTACTGCATAATTACCATTACAAAAGTATTTCTTTAGAATACAGAACTGTAGAGAAAATTATAATTAACTGTAGTTATTAATAACAGTATTATACAAATATTTTGATGGATCCGTTCAGATCGTTTAGTTCTTGCACCACCTAAGGCGAGTCATCTGTTAGGCCTTTGTTTTGTGCCATGCAATTTATACGCCAATCACTCATTTACTGTAAGTCAGTTACAGTAAATATTACTCGTACTGTACTTTGTTGTTGATAGATCACACTGATTTTAAAAAGTACAGGTCAGGTAGAAAAGCTCCCTGAGGCAATGACGGCACATTTTTTTCTTTTTACAGAACATACTTGGCTCTTTGCAGAACACCTGCATTGTGTTTTGTCATTGAAAGGTGCAAATAAATGAGAACGTGCTTCTCAAAAGCCACGAGAGAGAAACAGTGTATGTGGTCATCCATGACGATCAGAGTCTGCCTGATGGCAGAAGCTGCCGCAGTCTTTTCTCTGTGGAGGCCTGGAGCTCACAGCTGATAAATGTGAGAGTCTTGGGACAGAGAGCCCTGTCTTCAGTCCATCGCTGAGAATAACAGCAGTACTGCGTGTGTGTGTGTGTGTGTTACAGAAAGCTAACAGGTATCTGTCAAGTACATGTCTTGGTCATGTTTCAGCACATGATTAAGAGGAAAAAAACAAGAAACACTTGAAGTGTAATGAAATAAACTCTGTAGGACAAACAGGAATATTTTTTACATCTTTTTTGGTTAATTAAACATGCACCTAAATGCAACTTTTGTATTTGTTTTTCTTTTACTTTTTTGCAGTAATGGAAATCAAATCACAAAATCATTATGCATTGTAAATTCAAATGCATTGTTAATGAGAAAAGAGGTTTAGATGTCAAAAAGTTAATATTTCATGTTTAAATGTTTTCGTGCAATATATTTTTCTGTAGTTACACTGTAACTGTAATATGATGATTCTAAATGACCGCGAGCGGCCACAGAGCACAGGTGCCCTCTCACCTCTGAATTATGAAGCATTTGAGCAGAGAAATACAGTGCAGAATTCCTGTGTTATTAAAACCCTCGGCCATTCTGACAGACCTCAGTGTCTCTGGGTGTGAATTATAGTGAATTGGTTGCATAATCAACCCCCACATTAATCATGAATGTCATTCCCCATGGCAACGCTTCTAAATAAATGAGCCCTTTTTTCTCTCATCCTCCCCACTTCCTGAGCTTGGGCCGCATCTAATGTAGTTGTATTAATGACTTTCACTAGCATTTGAAGCCATCAGTTTAAATCTGAGCACGGCAGGAAGCTTTGATAGCTACTGTTGACATGGACACTAGGGGTGCGACTCTTTAGACACCCCGGGGTTTGATTTGGATTCAGGAGATGCGATTTGATTTAATGTTTGTCAGTGCATGCAATTCAGCAACAGTTTGGGGCCAAATTTGTGGCAGGTTAGGTTGACTTGTTGCCAAGTCCTGTGTAGATTCTGCATGATGCCGTACGGAAGCGTGTCTGCACTGGAAACATAACCTCATTTCAGAGGCGTCTCTGAGTCTGTGTAAATGAAGCACCACACCAGAGAGAGGCTGGTACATTTGATACATTGTGTCCATCATTTCAGGCTTCTGTGTAAATACATTTATTCTTTTTAAATCCAGAATATTAGCTGGTTGTTTCTTTAAAAGTCTCTTTTAGCCTTTTCATGCCTGGCTGTTAAAATATAAAATATAACTCTCCCACATACTGCCCAGCTAACAGTAAATGTTCTAAAAAAACGTTGGCTAACATTCTCTCAAAACTTCTCTCAAAAATGTCCTTGCAGTAGCATTAGTAGAACATTATTTTTAAGTTGTTAGTGGAATGTTTTGAATAATGTTCTTATAACCTAGACCTAAATGCATCTTTACTAAATGTGTCTTTACACCGCTGGATGTATAATTTTGTCCCCTATGAATTTAAATGGCAACCCTGAGTGTATCATCAGGTGATGTTTGGATGTATTTGCAAAAGAAACTGATGGGAATATTGATGGGAATAATCATGAACACCATTAGCAGTGAGGCAGTGCTTTCCATGTGTCCGAGGCCCCGCAGCATGCGTCGCATGTTTATGTGCAGTAGTGATGTTGTACCATGTGACTGTCACTGATCCGCTCCACTCTGCATTGGACGCATGCTGCGAGTCATTATGTAATATATTTTAGTCTGTGACATTAAAGTGGAAATGATGTAAATACAGCTTGTGCTGCCTCAGATACGTCATTCATGTAATCAAGAGGAAAGGAAATTAACGAGTCACTCACAGGGCCGGAGATTTGATACAGTATGTGCCCACCATCAAGAGCTTGTTTCTGCTGATCCAACAGAAGCAAACCGAGCCACAGAAGAGCCCCTCACAGAACACCAGCGTACATTATGACAGACTGTCTGACTGTTGTTATTTACGGGGAAATGATCCTTCAGACTGAGGGATTTGGGAGGAGAAATTAACATTCTCCTTATAGCAATGTCTCCTTATCTCCTAAGATGAAGCAACAGCAGCAAGCAAAGCCATGCAGCGGACATAAAAAAATCACAAAAAGATAAAAAGAAAAGATTAAAAAACACAAAAAGATTTATGCATATTTAATGTGCCCATTTGATAAATGTCAACATCAAATGTTCCATTTAAACGGTTCCTCGTTACCACGATTAGATGTAACTGTAATTTTTATGGTCTTTATGAAGAATAGTAGCTTTAAGACATTTTTAAACTATCATAGTTGTATTGAAAATGAAGTCGAGTCTCTCATTACCCTTTTAAATGTAACATTTTTACCTTATGGCTACTGCAGTTAATGTTGCTGTTATACAAGAACTGATACATGGGTGATGATGTAACTCCTGCTTCCTAATTGGTTGTTTCATTGTGTGGTCAAACAGCATCGGTCTGTTTTTTAGTATCTGAGAGTTTTGGTTTACCTGCACACGTCACAGTACACAATACATACTGCCTGTTACTTTACAATCACAGCATGTGAAATAGTACAAACTATGCAACAACAATGCATATTTTAAATAACGGTATGCTACATTTTTATCACGAGCGTTTTACATTAGTCACATGACCTATATTGCTTTCCTTTCTAATCTATATTTTAAAAAAAATTGAATAAAAAATAAAAAATATAATGACTTCATTACAGTACAACATGCATAGTGTAGCTACCTAAACATGTATCATTAAGAGAAGGCAGCAGTCATCCGATCTGAACGTAAACTCAAACTGCATGTTTTAACTCTAGTTATCACTAAAGTACTTCATCATACTAGTGTCACAGACTCATCGGTGAGTTTTTTGACGTTGGGCACGTTTCTGCATGTTGCAGTACATAGTTAAAGTATGTGTTAATATACTACTCCAAACGTAGCCGTTATCTGCTCTAAAAACACCTAAAATATACCCATTACGACTAGAAGTTCCTTGATTAATTTCTCTATTAATCAGTCTACAATTAACATTAACTTACATCCACTGTAGCCAGACCTGTTGTTTACCTTCGATGTCTTAGTATTAAAGTGTCTTGTATTTAATATGCACTGTGTTGCGTGTCTCTGCTCTTGTACATTTTCTGCTTTGTGAACAGCATGTTTCACCAGGGCAGTCTGTTTACTTTCCTCACCTGTTCATGTGCTGAGGGTTGCGTTTTACTAAACAGAACATCCGAACGCATTTATACCTCAACCTCAGTGGAAATGTAACGATAGTCGTCTGTCGCATGTTAAAGTCGATTGTTTGGCACACGTTACAGTTTTAATCTCCCTCAGTGCAGCATTTGCTAACACACTCACCTCGTGTGCCCCCCTCCCTCTGACCCCCCCGCTCCAGATACGTCTCTTCCAAACTAATTGTGTACGCAAAGCACGGAATATAACAAGATGTGCTTGATGCTTGCCAAGTACGCACATTCTCGTTTTTTTACCCAGCCGATGTCGTAAAGCTGCAAAGATCAGCAAGTACAGAAGCCCGGTTGAGTTTCCTGCACTCTCCGTGGATACCGTGTCTCGTCTTTGTCTGAGCAGGCGCTTGTACGGTCAGATATTTTATTTCTGCCTGTCCTCTAGATATTAGCCGGAGACAAACAGGGACCCCTGATCACTTGAATATTCACAAAACCAGAGGGTAATTATGCCAACCGCATTCGTCACAGTATTCCCGACACAATGCATCTTGGGGGATCTGAATGAAGACTGCTGACAGGCTGTGGGGGTCTCTGTGGGCCAGAGATAAAGAGTGAGTTTGAAGGGTCTGGAAATGGTTCATAATGTTTATGACACATTCATTTTGGCACTGATGATAATTTATTCTCTTAATATTCATAACAGGTTTTAAAAAGCCAACAATAAGTGTTCGGTAAGGTGACAGCCATTTGACAGCCTAGTACTACAGTACTCAGATCAGTGGTGCCTCACCTGTTCTCAAGCAGGTCCTTTAGTACAAATAATTAACTGAAGAATGAATCAATTTGTTACAGCTATAGTATGTATTTTTAGTACTAAACTAATTTTGGTTTAACATTCAACTACTGTTAGTAGGTTATGGGTAGTAAGTTATGGGTAGGTTAAAAACTGTAGCTCTGTTTAAGTATTCCCACCAGCCCAGCATAGCAACATTCACACAGTCAATGGTGCAAGTTTGGGGCGGGGCTAACTGTTTGACTGACCAATGGCAGATGGCGGGAGCGTATTATAATGCTGCTGGTGGAAATGACATACTTCCCCTTTAAAAGCAGGTCTACCGCCGTGAATGTGAGTACTGTTATTATTCTAAAGCAATTATTGATCTGTTAAGTGATGTGAGAACACAGCGATACAGACGGGAATTCCTGGTTTCACAAGAGCATCCTGAAATCAGGCCAGTTGTCTCATATAGAATCTAGTTCACAATGTGGCTCAGGAGAGGAAGTCTTATGGTTGCTTTGTATTCTCACAGGGAAAAGCAATGCATAATTTTAAAAGTAATCATAATTAGGACAAGAGAGACTTACTGTAATGAATGTAATGTGCATAGTTTTAATATTTATTGGTATACTCGCACGTAGTTATTTTTAAAGTCAAATTATTTTTTTAATCAAAGACAAACGTCACACACTGCTGGAATATTGCTATAGCAGTTGTTTTGAAAATGAAGCAAGGAGTCTTCTGTTGGCTTACAGATGCGATCAATTCTGTTTCTTTGAATGCTGCAGAGTTTATTGCACCTCCAAATTTGCCTTGATAAGTGCCTCCACTGACAATATGATAAAATCAAATTTTATGTTTTTGCCCTCGAACTGCCACTGGCGTTGAAAAGAAATCAATAAAGCTGACCCTCAAGACTTTCCCAGCAACATACTGAAGAAATCAATTTCACTGACTGTAAATCACCTCTGTCTGTTTACAAGAGGTTTATAGCACTGCATTTTCAGGCAGTAACTCATAGTTTTAATAATGAAATAACATCTGATTTATGTCTCACGTGAGATAAATGCATGATTTGAGCTTATTCTCAGTTTGGCTGATAAAGATCTGTGAGAGTTTTGGGTGCAAAACCCAATTTTTATTGCTCATGTTCTACGTTTCGTAGAAATGATATACCAGCCCAACCTGATAAACTCTTCAGCCATGGCTATCTGTTTTATTTAAAACATTTGGGTTGCACAGCATTGATTTGCTTCAGAAACACAACAGACTCTATTCAAACCAAGACGCTAATTCAGAAATGAAACAAAAACGCTTCTTTCGTTACTAACGTGCAGAGCATGAACTTCGTCATATCCTGCTCTACTGTTTCAGCAGCAAATAAAAGCAGTCATCATTTTCAGACATCAGCCGTGACTCTGAACAGGTGTGAGCTGGCACATGTCCCGCAGCTGATGCAGCTGATGCAGCACCCGCAGCACCCGCAGCACACAACACGCCCGCCGTTCACTCGAATTGATCTCCGCGGTGACTCACTATTTCTGTTTGTTGCATCACATTAGCGCACTCTGTCAGTTTGATGTGGCTGGATTGGCACTCTCTCCAGTGACACTGAATATAAAACATCAGCTCAAAGCCTTAGCTGACTGTGTCTAAACAAGAGATAATTCACCAGGCTAAGAAAAGAGCGACCGAGGGGTGGCGTGTGGGGGAGAGATAGGAGAAGAGAGGGCCAGTCATTAGGGCCAAATTATGATGGATTTTAACGTTACGGATCAGATTGTTTATTTCCCTCCCTCACTCGGCTGATTTCATTTATCTCCTCTTAACATTTGGTGACTCTATGGCAAGTAGTTTGTCAGCATAATTGCATGGTACAGTGCAGCAGCGCGCAGCAGCCTGCTCTTTCTACCAACCTCCAGCGTCACCATTTGCATGCATCTTCAAAGGACAGCCGTGACATTTAAATAACGATGACTGGCATGAGATATTACTATTCTGCTGGAGTCTTGACCCAAAAACAAGCAGAAGACTTTCTAAACTATTTCCCAACTTCTTGTTTTGGTTAGAACTCATGGATTTATTGTTTAAATGATAGTTCAAGAAAAAGTGAACTTCCATCATTATGTTTTTACCGTCACTTTTCTCTAAACCTATACGACGTTCATTCTTCTGCAGAACAAAAAAAAAGAGACGTTTGGTTGGGGGCTAGCTGTAAAATGGGTCCACACGACTATATTCTTAGTTCTTCCAAACCATGTAAAAGTTTTGTGTAAGAAAATTCTACTTATTATTTACAGAAATCTTTCCTTCTTCACTGTTCGCATTCAGTGTATGAGAATGTTTAAACATACTGCTATAAATAACTGCTTGAGTCCTACACAGAATGAAGTTATATAGGTTTACAACACACAAGAGTAAGTAAATCATGACAGGATTTTACGAGGAGCTATTTTTGAAACACAGAAAGACATGCTGATTTGGCAGCAGGATTACCCAGGACAGCACCTGCAGCACACCTGTTTTTAGCAAAGTGAATTAGATATCAAAACTGTTGTGCTTTAAACGGTTTTGTTATTTGAACAGGGAAATCTCTGTTCCATCTGTTTAAGATTCTTCTCAGGACAAATGTGGTTGTAAGCAAAAGTTCTTGGTGGGGAGAAGTAAAAACCTGCTTCACTGATCTGATGAATGTCCTACATCATGGATAATGGAGGGAGGACTTTATTTGGGTAGACGTGTGGAGAAGTTTCTCACTGGTTTAGCCAAAAATAAACGCGCGGGATGTTTGGAGTTTTCAGAGGTGAATGATGGGAAAAGAAAGCATCACTTTACATCAGTGTATTATGACATATGCTTGCGGTTTGCATCCGCTAACCGGGTGATAGAGAGGAAGGAAAACATGTAGTGAGGATGTTTTGCATAACATTTGCATGATGAAGCAACCAATCAGAATGTAAGCGCTCATTTCGAAAGGCTGAGGTTTTTTAATATGACATATGAGAAAATGATAGATGTAACCTCTTATATGGAAATTCAATCTGCTAGACGTGTTCTCTGAAATCCCTCTGTGCTTTAAAACTGTTTGCACCTACATGATGTATTACCTCCTTATAGAGTCAAGTCATCCTCAGATACAAGTCAATTAACTTTTGCCAGTGTAAATGATTTCATACATTTGCCGCACTCTTACACCAGACTTTCTTTATTTTGGATTTGTGAGATTTTTTTATGATTAAAAATAAAACAGAATTGACGAGCCCACATTTTTAAAGACTAACCAGTATAACCTACCAATGAAGTAGTTAATCGAAACATTTGTAGACCTGTCACATTCTCATGATAGAAATGATAAGGTATAAGCAATTAGCGCTTGTTTATTTAACAGTATAGTTCACTGTTTTGCTGTAGCTCAAACTGAAGAACATTCTATAACATGCTGGAAATGACGAGGTTCGACTCCCAGGGAATGCACGCACTGTTACAACATTACACTGTAAATGTAATCAGGAAGTTTAGAAAAAATAGATGCTGCATGTCAGCCACACTGAACTGAAAAAAATCACACTGTTAAAGTACAATCTCTGCACTGCAGATCTACTGTAAGTGACCCACAGAACTGATGAGTAGCAGTTGTGATATGAGTCCCCACGATGTGAAACAGATTTCTGTGACTCACAGCACAGACTGTACATTCATTTAAATGAATGTTCAGCAAACACATAATATCTACTGATTTCATCAGGTCTGTGGGCAAACGAGGGAGGTCAGGCTAAGACCAGCGTTCCAGTGTTACAGTCAGTGAATCAAGAAGTCTTAATTCTGAGACGTGTGACAGTAACAAGGTGAGATAACCATCCATCAATCTATTATTTCATTCCAGTTTAAACATATCAAATCTAACATGATGTGATGTCTGATATTCTAATGGAAGCGGTTTACTTCATCTCTGACCCTCATTGTGATAATCTCTCATCACCTCTGAGATAACTGCAGATGTAATCAAGGTCATGTGGGCAGGAAAAATATTCTTATCAATATTCATACAAACGTAATTTGCATAATCAAATGTTATCAGTAATCAATAATCTTTTCTGTTTAACTGAAAAACATCACATACAGAAGTTTAAAGTGTCTTTAAGACTGCAGTAGGGATATATCTGAGCAGGAAATATTTGTTACAGTGCTGGACGGCCACACTGACATTCCTCAATAATTCTGCTTAAGCTTTGTTCTGAACACTCTAATTAGAGTAAATTCGAGTTCTGAACACTCTAATTCTACACACTGAATATCAGCATTTCATTCACACTGAAACACTTCATGCTGATTAGATTTAAAGCTAATAGAATATTCAGCATTCAAAATGTAGCCAACAGGGATGATGTCATTGTATATTGCATACTGATTCATGATTGGTCTTCTGTCCTGCCTTTTAACATACTTAATTATGATTGGTCATATTTTCCTTGTATATACTTGTATATAATGTATATACATTTATTAGCTGTCTTTTACACCCCACAGCGTTTATATGGCTTGTTTGTTGTGTGCAGTCAGCTGTAAACTAGATCGTCATGACAACCACAAAATGGCTCTGATGTTTTTTATTTACACCAACCACAGAATCTAAAACATTAATGCTATTCCGATGCTGTGCTGCATGTGCTGGTATTTCCTTCTGGAAATGCAAAACCAGTTGTTATACATGGTTATCTTGTGCCATTAAGAAAATAATAATAATCGAGAATAAAAACTGATGCTTTTTTAAAATGCTCAGTAGGTCTGAATGTTTTCCAGCTAGCTGAGAATTCAGAAGTCACCCAGCATTACCAGCTTCAGTTAACGTGCAGGTACATGAGATCAAGACATTGTCAGGTGACAGTGATGCTAAACATGTTAGAAGCCCAGCAGTCACTGCAGGTCTCTGCTGTCTAACAGTGTGTGACAAGTGAAAAACGAGTGGACAGAATCTGTCTCACCTTCCTCATTCAGTGCATCAGGAGCAGGGGGCGGGGCTAAGGAACACTGCAGTGTATTGATCCTCATTTCATTGCGGAGCACAACTGAGGGGGCTGCCAGAAAGTGGAGATGATATTCAGGAAGTCAGGGACTCCACTATATCAGACACCAGGAAGAGTCATTTCCACGATATCTGATTCTTTAAGTCTTACAAATAGATCTGCCCTTTACCTGACATTGCACATAACTGGCTTTATTTGTTGACAGGCAATTTGTAGAGCAGGATACAGGTTTAAAGAGATGCAGGGTATTTAGTATGCCAGCTGTTCTCCTGCTGTCCCACACTAGCATCCTCTGTCATTGCCCTATAGACTTATGTTTCATCTGAGTTTCAACTTTTACAAGCATTCTACATACAAATATCGAAAATAAAAATGTTGGTGCACAGTAAAAGATTTCTTTAGTCCATTCCATTTGCTAAAAAATCCATTATCACAGTATGTTATTTCTAAAATGAAAATATGCAGCAGAATCTCAAAGGTCCAGTTTACTCATGCAGCTAGATTGAAAACTATTACCCTCAAAGGTTTTGACGAATGTGGCTCCTGAATTTACCCCAGGTGGCTGACGGGACTCTTCTCTATGGCAAAACTATTGAAGCAGCTTCACAGTGCAGCTCTTTAAAAGCAGCTTGGTTTGAAACACATTGTTTTACTTACACTGGCTTTCTGGAATCCCAAAAGGAAGATCTAAAGGAGAGATTCCCTCTTACAAAAGCACAACTTACTGTCTGCTTCTCCTCAATGAGAGACAACTCTTTGATCGTACTGAAGAAGAGGCGGCTGAGCTCCACTGAGGGAAGATTGTGCAGTGTGATCTTCATGCGTGTGAGCTTGTGTTGAGATGCTGGTAGGTCTTACAAATGATGATAGTTTCTTCAGTGAACAATATATATAAATAACGTCCATACAGAGTTACATGTTTCATGCGGATTGATCTGACCAATTGAGATTTGTGTTTCTTGGTCATTAAAGGTGCTTCATCATGTCAGAAATAGGGCAGAAGACACGTGAGTCCCTCAGACTGAAGAGATGGAGAGGAAATAAACCTCTGTGCTAGTACATGCAGGCGGTGGTTTCTCAGTGGGTTTGAACACACTGAAGGTAAGATCTGCTTGATTACTCTGCTCCAGTTCTCTTGTCAGTACACATACGTTCTTTTACATTTTGTTTTTCAGATTTGCTCTGTAACGCATATGTCATACATTAGTTATAGAAAAGAGGAAGATTGTTTTCTTTGGCTAGTCTTGAATAGCCAGTTGCATTGACATCTAAGACAGCTTATTATGATCCCCGTTAAAACCATGTAAAACAAACAACAGTTCATTTTGATTGACCCCCACCATCCAAATGCAGTACAACGCAAATGATTGTACTGAAAACATTGAAATGTCAGTAATATATGTAGATTTCCATCCTAACACACAATTTTTTTCACACAAAAACAGCTAAAAACAAGCATAAGCTACAGTTTAGCATGTTCTACAGTTGTTGTATAGTTTGTTGGCTACTAGAGAACTGTAAATATTTAAAAAAGAAAATCATGAACCTGGCGTAGTCAGTGATTATCCTCACGCCATATTTAACAGGTTTGTGGACTAATACTGCTGATAACGCTGCAGTCAGAGATCTACTCTGAGTTGATGATTTTCACATGTTCTTCAGTTTAGTGTGCAGTCTGCATCAGGCGGTCAGTGTGCAGCGTGTGGGCAGCAAGTGGGTGTGCGGTCTGAGATCTTTTGGGTATCGCATGTGAGAGAAAGGCAGAGGAGAAAAGTTGGTAAGCATCTGATTTTGTGATCGGAGAAGAGGGAGTTGAGGTGGGTGTAGTGAAGTATTCACAATGACAATTACTGTATAAGAGTGAAGACTGGTTGTGTTTTCTTGCTTTGAGTTTGCGTTTAAGAGTACAGAGAAGCGACACGTTTTAAAGGTAAATACAGAATGTGCTTCCTTAAGCATTTTGTGAATGGAAAACATTTAGTCTGTCAGCATATATAGTTTAACATCCGCAGGGAAAGCGAAAGTTCAGTGAAACATGTCATAATCATGGACGTGTCTATTTTTGTAACTGAAATGGTGTATTGCTCTCAAAATGAAAGGCATCCACATGCATTTATGGCTGAAATGTAATAAGTTAAAATACAATAAAAGGCGGCAGCTGATTGGCAAAACAATTTCAATTTAGTCTGATGAGGAACATTTCCTTTTAAATTGCCATTAGTGTAACAGCATGATTACAAAACAAGCCCGCCTGCAGCACAGATCGCAATTTAATACAACTGCATTTGGGTGTCACTAAGTTCAATGCAATTCCAAAATGAAGGTTTTTATTTTAATAGAAGTACTTTGTTTATTCTCATTTCTTTATTTTTTGTTTGAGTATTTTGTTCCATAAAATGTCACATTATGAATCTTTAAACATGCAACTTTCCTCTGCTCATGACATTTTACAGCTGAATTTTTCAATGCCCTTCAGTTAACCTGGAAGAGATTCACAGCTCAAATCTCGGAGGTTTGTTACGTTTGGATCTGGAATACACTTTAACATGTAAAACACTTCTTTCTCTAGTGATTCATGTCTGACCAGAAAGGGCCGCGCTGCAGTAATTAATGCATCTATTTATCCTGCCAGAGACTCAGATCTGAGTTTGGTCTGCAGTGGTCATTGTCTCTTCATTAAATGCCTCTTTGTGAAGATGAATTACATTGTGGCAGTTTAAACAATCTGTGCGCACACACACACACACCGGTGAGATCGGAGTAAAATGATGAAGCCAAAAATGACCTTAAGCCATTAGTTTCAGAAACATATAGGAAGTGGAAGTGCTACACAGCTAGAAACATCTTTAAAGCGTTTGTTTGTTTGAGCTCCACCCGCACATCATCAAATGATGATGATTATTATTAGGAATGTACTCTCGTTTGTAGAAACGGCTGCACATAATGATTACAGTGAGCCAGTGATACGAGCGGTTCTCTAGCTAAAGACATTATTCCAAAAGCTGAAACCATAATATGCCATCATGTGCAGCTTTTGTGTGTTGTGATGTCATATTTCTGTGATTCCACAGCAAGTCACGTGACTCCTGATCCATCAGCAAAGATGGCCGCCCCATATCTTTAACTTCTGGGAAACCCTATGGCAGGTTGATTGCGGATGCCACTGAAATAAATGGGGATGGGAAGGCTCTCTCTAACATGTCTTTGGATATCATGGTGCCAGTTGGAAGTCTGCCTGAAACTAGTTTCTTTATCAGGTACCTGCATACACAAAACACAGCCTGTGAAGCCACTGACTGACTGGAAAGCCCACGATTAAGAAGCACTGATCTGGTGTTACTTCCCCCTCATTTCTGCATTGTGACTGGACAGTGAATATGTGTTGTTAATGTTTAAATGTGGCCATTCAAGTGATGTATTTATTTTTGTCACCTCACAAAGTCGGAGTTGAAGTGTGAAGTTATAGTTAGATTATATTTCTGTATCATGCATCAAATGTTTTATTTTAAAACAGGGAAAGAAAATGTTTTATTTGACATGAAATGACGTCTCCAGCATAAAAGGAAATGACATTTACAATCTCCCCACAAATTTATCCCAGCCCCATGAAATGAAATGAATCGAAATTTAATTGAACTGTAACTGTATTAACTTTGCTAATTATGTTTCTGCATTTTAATGACCTTCAACAGAAAACAGTTTGAAGAATAAATGAGGAAAATACACAGCTGTTTGTCATTTTAATTGCATTTATCAGTTTGATCTATAGTGATTTGGGATAATTTGGTCCAAATACAAAACAAGGTTTGGAATAGATTCATTTGAGAGACGTGTCACTCACACACACAAACACACACTGCAGTACAGGGACAATGTTGTTAATTATGGAAATACTAATATTACCTCTCCTCTGACATTCAATCGTCCTGGATCTTCCCACTTCCTCCGTGTTTGAAGCAGGCGGGGACCAGGATCTAAAAATAAATCTTGTTGAGGTGGTAAAGGACGTTGATGGCAGCGAGGGTCTGTAATTAAGTTTCTAGCACTTTCATTTTCTATGCAATGAGCGAAGGAGTGTTTATTAAAACAAACACGGGCTCTTGGTAATTACAAAAAAGACGCATTTATTTATGCATGAATCTACTTATGGCACTTTTCTCCCACTCTGTTTTGGGATGAAATGTGTATATGAGAATCTGTGCAGAAGCCGACTGTGTTACTAGTTCATCTAGTTCAGATGCTAAATGCTGATTGGTGGAGCATTTGAAGCCGTTAAACACGCCACTAAACACACACCGTGATGTTGTTGCTATGATGTTCATAAATTCAGATACATATTGAACGTTGGTGTATGTACTGATTGTCATTTATTGTACTATAGAAATGGGAGTTTTAGACTTCTTAACTTAACAAAAGTAGCTAACTTTCAGACTCAAACTGGCTTAATATTTTTAGTATAACTCGCTCTTGGTAATGCTAAAGTAGAAAACATGATGTTAAACAGACGCAAATAAACCCAGACAGCATGGCATGATTCTTAGGGATTTCTGATGATATGTGTAAAGGAGATGCTCTTGTTCAGTTTAATTAAAATAAGCTGATGCAACAACATTTTGGGAGGACTACCATATTATTGTGTGCACTTACATTTAAGAAGTTTACTTAATCCTATTAAAACGGAACTGGAAAAGGGATTTCTAGTGGTTGCTTTGCATGGGACTGGATGAGAAAAGTAAATGATGAAATTATATGTTATTGTTTGTGTTTTTTAGCTATTAAAAAGTAAACTTATTTTGTAATGCTGAATGTTCTGTTATGTGGTCATTTAGAAGGTTTTTTGGGAGGTGGGGGATAAAACTGAAGCGTGTAGCTTTTGTTTATGTTGAGAGATTATTTATGTATTCTTTGATGATTAATTATTGTGCAGATGTGTTTGCATTATCAGACATCTCTATATCTGAGTTTCACATTGACTTGTCTGATTTCATTAAGGTTTGCATTGTAATTGAATGTTAGGAAAATCAGTTCAGCTACAGAGTTGGTGGAGGCCTTTAGTCCAGTTTTAAGCATTTTTCTGTGCCAGTTCTGTGCACAAAACACGCTCCGGTCCCCAGAGTGTAGAAAAGCACCTCGTTCTGGTATGGCACTTATTTATAAAATCGCACCACCACCGTCATTGTCTCTTTCCAGTGATGCCCGCTGCTATGGTAACTGCAATGTTCAGAACAATTAGGCTTCTGTTTTGACACAGAGAGCAGGTCTGTGTCACAAAAACAGACGCTCATATCAAACGCCGACCCAAGAAAGTTCACCGCAATTGAAGATGTCACAAAAGGTTCTGGTTTGACTGGGCTTTGTTCTTCACATGTTCCTGAAACGCCTCTTTTCCTGTTACTGGTGAATATTATCTGAATGTAGCAGATTTCCTTCAGAAGAACATTGATTTCAGGCAGTCCAGTAAGGTGACCGCAGTGGGCCC
Source organism: Botia almorhae (assembly GCA_036877575.1). Taxonomy (NCBI): domain Eukaryota; kingdom Metazoa; phylum Chordata; class Actinopteri; order Cypriniformes; family Botiidae; genus Botia; species Botia almorhae. The sequence continues at coordinate 21,280 of JAZGTJ010000587.1, read as the reverse complement.
GCTGCAGCTCTGGCTGTAGCTTTATGTAAGAGCCATCTGCTTCAGTTTGAAGTTATTGTGTTTGTGTTGGTGAGTGGGATGTAATACAGCCCATAATAACGGGTAATTGTGTGCCGTGAGCTGGCTGTTGAAAAGGACGCATGGTAACCAGCTACTGTATATTCAAACTGTCCATACGCAGTAGTGAATATTTGGTAAACAATGTTCAATGAGAACAACTCAGACTAAAGCTTGTGATTATGTCAGCACAGCATTATGCAAGGCAGTTTCATTATGACATCACTCATGTTCATTTAGAAGATAAGTGGTATTGTTTTTTATTACTGTACAGTGCAACAGTCTCCGTCCACTTCTCAAAAACCATCTTGTTTCTGTGTTTCTCTTATTTCCCCACAGCAATATTACACAAGTCTGATTTCTGAAACGGTTCTAAGACATGAACCAAACCAATCAGCTCGAGGTGATTCACAACATTACAAACTCTGATTTGACAGAAAATATCAAATCAAATCTTTAATGTAGCAATCAACGGTAATCATCAATCAATGAAGTTCTGCCAATGACAATCATATCCAAATTGTTTGCAGATGTAGAAACAATCTACTTTTAAGTTTAGTGAAGAATATCAAGATATACACAACTATATAAATAGTTTAAAACTGTAGGGACAGCAGCTAGATTATGTCATTGCTTCATGAGAGTGGGCAGTCACTGCTCTTTTTGTGTTTTCTTGTTTTCTCTGCAGGATCGTGGGTAGTGTAGTTCATTATATATTTATTTAATTTAGTATTTAATTTACGTCTTTATAAACTCTGCTGAAATAACCTGCATTAATTAAATTAATTTTATTTCTGTATTGTGACTGTTGTGCTTAATTGCTTCCATAATTTAATTTAAATGAACATTTTTGTGAAGTAAATAGAAATGGCAGTTTTACAGAAACGTACAGTATCACAGTTGTAGGTATTATTGAGTTCTTCAATACTCACACTGCACCATGATACATAGATGAGCAATGATGTTTGAAAATAAAGGAATTTTCTGATTGTTTTACAGAAACTTCTTAAAAAGTGATATGAAATCATAATGATATAATGATGAATAAATGAAGTCAGAATCAGGTGATCTAGTCCTTTAATAATATTTAATATTTGAATGAAATAATAACTGTAATTATCATATCAGTAGCTGCTATACTTTCTGGGTGAAATGTGAGTTCTTTGCTGTTAAATCACTTTATGATGTTTTTATGATTAAGCTGTAGACAGGGTTGCCTGTTCATTCTGAATCTGCTTCCTCGATAAATATTTATTGCATACGTTCTGTCCTCTTTCAAGTCACTGTTTCCTGTAATGTACTTGTGGGAAATCACAGCAGGACTGTTTTTTAAAATAGTTTTTACTTTTTAATTTAAACTTAGTTGATTTATACTGTGGGGTTTTCTCTCACTGATTCCAGGAAATGGCTTTTTTCTCAACTCAATTTTCTTTCCCGGTTCTTCACTGAAGTTTTTCATTGATTCTTAATAAATGCTTCATTCTGTTCATTTTCTAAAATGTTCCAAATTAACTGATGAGTATTTTATGGTGTCTGTAGGGCTGCCAGGCCCACTTGTTTGGTCAAGAGAATTTGCATTAATTCGCTCCACAATCTAATGAAAGAAACTTGGTGATTTGTGACAGCACATTTGTAAAGGCTGCCGCTGGGCCATAAGAACTGAAATCACTGTCTTTACTAAAGAATGAAATACAAATGACTTCACGTTTCAAATAAATTGTTCCTTGAGCACAAAACTTTCACTCATTCACTCATTCACTCAGGACCGATGCAGCTCCATCTTTTTTCCGGAACAAAAGCTGCATTTAAACGGCACAGAAAAGATACCGTACCATATTTAATAAACTCACATAAATATTACATGTGAAAGCAGAGCATAGCTACTCCGTCCTATAACATTCTTAGTTGAGTAAACCTAAAGTTTATTTATGTTAAAAGAGCAACACTTTCAAAGCCGCATGCTAAATATATATTCAAGCTTTTATATCCGATTTCAAGCTAAGAAACTTTTTAAAAGCTTTTGATTCTGTAATTACAGGTTATTAATTTTCATAGGTAGAAAAGCCTCCATTCTCTGCATAATAACAGAAAATCTCAAAGAACTCAAGCAGCAGATGGTGAAAGCCTTTGATCATTTTATTTGCCTTCCTCTCCCATATAGACACACAGTGTTTTATCATTATTACTGCAATCATGCAAATGGAGCAGCAGCGGGCAGCTCTTGCGTAAGAGGGAGGCCACAGGTGGACAGACATTCAGTGATGAGAGACCAGATGGAGGAGTTTCACACCTTTGACTCTCTTATTGTGAACAGAAATAAATAACTAAATAAATAAGGAGAAAAATCCTCTGAGCTCAACTTGGCAGTGTTCAGCGCTGTTACGACCACAGTATGTTTTTCCAGTCTGGAGGTTTGGAGGGAGAGGTCAAAGCCAGAAAATGGCCCATCATGTAGGTGGGCTGGCAGCTTGATATATGTAGCCTCACACGACTTGTGCCTCGTGTGTGTGTGTGTGTGTGTGTTCTCTTTACTGCACCTACTGCAAGCTGCAGCAGGAAGAAATGCAGCAGAATGTGTCTTTTAATTATTTATATTATTATGACACTTTCTTCTACCTAACATGTGGATGTTCAATCTGCACAGCAAATCATGTGTTAATTCTGCCTAATCCAGCACCTTTCATCTCTCATATACTTGTACCATACTGTACTTATATATATATATGTGAGATAACGTGACTGTGGTTTTATGATTTTACCCGATATATATTTATGCATATATTATTGGCCCATCTAAATGAAGCTGTAGCAATCATAATAAGAGTGAAACCCTGCAGCTAACTCTCAGGCTGCCATATGCACTAGAGCCACCAAAGGTGAATCTAAAAGCCCAGCGTGACCAGCAGCAGTTAATGATACTTCATAAGACCTTCACTGTCCCTTCAGCAAAGACCACTAAATAACAGCACGTCAATACTGCTAAAGAAAGGTTAGCGTGTCAAGCATGCATCTAAATGAAAGAAGGATGAGGAGTAATTGAGGAGGAGGTCTCTGCGTTCATCTCTCTCTGCCCTTTGTGTGTGTGGAGCTGTGGGGGTCCGGCTGGTTTCACACTGTCCCCAGGCTCTGTCATATAAGATCATGATGTGTGAGGTTGGGGTCTGCAGGCGTTCTCTCAGTCACAGCTGTCTGAGCAGCTATCAGAGATGGCAGTCATCAAAATGAGAAGCTCTCAATTTTTATGCCTTTCATAGAGCAGAGTTCAGGGTGTCCCCTGTCTTCTAAACACTAAAATAACCAGAGTACTTTTGGGTCACGTGACTCAGCTCAGAAACCTGCGCATGTTTGATCAGACGCTTTCTGCCACGTGACAGCGCAGCGCCAGGCGCATTTAAATTGTGCATCTGTTGATTTTATACAAAATGTTAGTCAGACATAACTGACTTTGACGATGCATTTCATTGTTTTTCTATATCTTGTGTTTTAGAAACAACATCTTAAGATCAGCTCTGGTTTTAGAAGCTAAACATGTTTTGAGACTAATGATGTTGCAGAGTTTGACTCTAATGATCCTGCTGTGCATTAGATTTCTGTAGCACAATATAGCCTTCAGCATCCTGTGATGACATGAAACTCCTAATGTAACAGTCATATACATATATAATAATTCATCTACTTTCACCTAGTGCTTTTCAGAGAATGTTAATCGTTTCATTCATTTTCTTACTGACTGACAGTAAATGAGGGTCAACTTTATAATGTGTTCCCTCAGCTCAGGAGCACAAAGGGTTTAAAAACGTTCCTCTTCTGGTGGCATATATCTCCTGACAGTGTATGTAATATTGTTGTGGTCTACAACAGTTGAAATCAACACTAATTGATAAATGATTACAGGGCCCTTCATTGCTTTCTCGTGTGGCTGCATTATGCATCTGGGATTTCTCATAACAGCATCAGCTCCCAGGTTTAATATCTAGCAGCCTTAGAAACTGCTCTTAGATCAGTTCCAGTTACGTGTCACTAATCTACCAGCTCAGCCACCAAGTGTTCAGGGCTTTGGCAGCATGCATCATCTTCTTGCCAGCACCTGAGCTCACAGCTTGGATGATGGATGAACAGAACACAGATATCAGGATTGTCATCTATTGATGGCTTTTTAAATGCCCGAGGGGGAAGTCAGGCTTGTAGGCATCACCTCCACCTCAGCAGGAGGGAACCATCCAGTCCTGATTTCAGCGGACATCCATCATCTCTCTCACGCCTCACATGCCCTCATCACAGGAGTAATGAGACGAGACTCAGAAAATCCTAATGCATCTCCGATCTCCAACACCCATTTTACAAGAAAACACTCCAGATCTACTTCAGTCTCTCAGCTATTCCTGCTCATGATCATTTAGGAGAAGTCAAACAGATTAATTGTCATGAGATCCACAGTCTGTTTAAAGGGCCAGAGATAGTGTGAGACAGCTTTACTGTACGCTGAGTAGACTGAAGGCAGAAAGTGTTTTTCAAGGGTTTCCTCTTTCCTCAGAATGAGATAAAGGTAAAAACCAGTGCAGGCTGTGACAGACTAAACAAGATCATTTCATTCACACAGTATTTTACATCACCCTTCTGGTCTGTGCTCTTTAGAAACACAGGGAGTGAATGTATTGCGGTACGTGTTTGCAACAGTCTGCGTTCAATCTAAACACAGCAAATCATGTGTTAATTCTGCCTAATCCAGCACCTGTTCACCTCTCTGACTCACGTATGTATATATTTATATATATACTTATATATGTGAGATAACGTGACTGTGGTTTTATGATTTGACCCGATATATATTTATGCATATATTATTGGCCCATCTAAATGAAGCTGTAGCAATCATAATAAGAGTGAAACCCAAACTTCACTCACAGAACCCATGTCTGTATTTTTGCTCACCTAAGCACTTCATAAATGAAAATTAAATGAGAGCATTCTAACAGCCGATGGCATAGAAACTGTTCTCTTCACAGACTGTAGTTTAAAGCAGAGAGGGTTAACCAGTTAAACGCCTTTCACAGTTTAGTGTCGACCTTGAGGCACTTCTGCTCCACAATCCATCTCCATCAAAAACCACCATCATGTCAAAATGTTTAAATTAAAGAATTTAATCCTGAGCTGATAGACTGAAACCAGAGTCACTGCAGTCACTGCAGAATGTTTATGACCTTTGTGGAGCTCATTTATAAAGCTTTGAATACATCCAGTAATTACTTGTACTAATAAACAATTACTATGTAGCATTTATTAGAACATAAACTGTTTATGGTGTAATATATACAGCATCTGTTTCAATTCAATGCGGTTATTTACTGAGTGTGTAAAGAATTGCTCCACATGAAACAAAAACTAAACAAAGCACAAAAGAAATGATTAATTAACTAATAAAACATGAAAATAAGTAAAAATAACATATAAATTGTTACAATTAATTGAAATGAGCAACAGGGCGTGATAAAAGCAAATGACGCCTCCGTGCTCTATATAACTGAAAAGACATCAAGCTTCTTAATGAAGTATGATGTAGTTATGATACAGGTGTTTACTTGAGATTTCTTGCTGATCTTTTCGAAAGCACTTAGTTATGCAAAAATATCAAATAAAACCTTCAATTAGCGTGACAGTTAAGTTGATCTGAATTCAGTAACAGATGTTGGAGGGGCTGAGAGATATCACTGAAGTGAGGCATCACATCTGTCTCTCTGACAGCTCTGGATCACACGGCTGTGTAAACATCACAAAAGGGTCAGCAGAACACACGTGTCTTCTCAACCAATCAGAACACTCTGTTTCAAAGATGGCTGGCTGTCAATGTAATATTAAATATTTAGTCATATTATTATTAAATAATAAATAAAATGTTTTATATATCACTGAAGTATAGTGTATTTATATTAAATGGAGCTGCATGTGCAGGACGTGGTTCAAAACTCTGAGATTCTCCCCAGGATGGGACGATATCTTTTAGATGAATATATTTTGATGTTTCGACCACATCTGAAAAGTAAGGGAAGTAAGATGTGCTTTATATTGAACACTGTAAACCATGGCTTGCCCTACTGTCAGACGCGTGCGTTGTTCAATGTGTTTGAGGCGTGTCTTTTCCTCCAACTACAACAGCACAATAAACAGTACACTTTTCTGTAAACTCACTAATGTTTTCATAACTATAGTGTTTTGCCTTTTTTTAGTGTTCTTACAAATGAGGATGTCCCCAAATGGAGGTTTTGCTGACTTTTGTGCCCAAATTTGTCCCCAGTATATGATTAAGTAACCCCCCCCCACACACACACAGTGATATGAGATGTGTTATAGATAAAAGAAAATATTTGCAATAGGAAATACATTAGAAACAGGGCTGAAATCATACAACAGCCTGAACAACAGATACTGGTGTAGGTGTTATCTACCCTGGGCCATTGTCTAACCAATCACATGCTCTCTGTATGTGTGTAATTAAAACGGTTTAAGTCATTATGAAATGCACACACACTCTGTGTTTTCCTGGAAGCGAGTGTAATGTATGCAAATGTGTGTTTCATAATGCGAGTAATAAACACGTGACACAGAGCAGCAGCTTGAGCACTGTAGACTATAGCTTTAATATATTCCTCAGATTTCCTTCTGAATCTACACATGCTGGTAATGTGAAAAACACAGAGTGGAATCCTCAGGCCATAAACAGTATTTACACTCCAACATGTTCACAAAATGGGATCCGTGTGCAGACATATTGCTGCTCATGTATTATGCTGTTGGTAGCTGACATTATCTGTTATTTGCTTGGCATTTTACAACCTGAGGTACATAGAACATATTCTGCATCAAGTAGCACCATATGTTTTAAAAATGTTAAATTGGCTTGTAAAAAATAACTGTAAATTGATCCAAGTCAAATAATTCACAAGAAAATGTATTCGTCTTAGAAGTAAAGGAAACCATTAGTAGTGAGTTTAGTGTATCTGGTAATGTACTGTATATTTCAATGTGATGTATACTGTAAGGTGAGTACAGGAAAGTGGGATATTTTCTGACATTCTTGTGACTGTCAGTATATTAATATCATCTAATAATTAATGTGTATCCAAATGTACATATAGGTACAGTACAGTTTACATAGAAATGCAAATCTGTTTGTTTAAACAGTATTTACAGAATGTATACAGTATTTTACAGAATTCATCATGTACTGTGCTGAAAATAGTGACACATTTGTTTAGAGAGGTTCCACTGCATTGGTCATGTGATGTCACATCCTGTCCGCATGAGCTAACATTAAAGTGCAGCAGAAGGAAAACTAGCAAAGCTGCTGAGAGTGACAGAGAGGGTGGGGCTGCATTTACTTCCCTGGATTGTTGGGTTTGAATGGTGATCTATATCAGACACTGACAGTGTATTAATCTGGAGGGGTGCGGCTGCCAGCGCAGGGCATATCTCCTCTCATTGATATGTTTGCTGCAGCTCAGTAATCAATTGCAGAGAGCACTCAGCCTGCAGATTGGCTGCCACTGACTAAATGGCAATGGACCATAATTACAAAATCTGATGGAGAAATTCCATACTCTCAAGAGCCAGCTGTGTGTACTGTACGTGCTCTGGAAGGGTGATGTTTTTAAACAGTCTGTAGCTGTTTTTTATTTATTTTTTCTCCTAATGCATGTGATAACGCTACTACCAAGAGAGCTGTATGTCATATTCTGCTTATCTGTTGTCTGGCGAGAGGGAATCTGCACACACACTTTTCTTGCATTCTCTGGAGTGGGTGGAAAATCTGCATTTTTTGTGGAATATGATCAAATGTGTTAAACAGAGCTGAGAGTACCACACTTTTATTGGATTATCACATTTTATTGCAATGTCAAAATACCTCATGAACATGCAAGGACCAACGAATGCCTTAAACTTTGTAAACAACGGCCATTTGATTTCAGATTTCTGCAGTCACTGATTCCATGCAGATCTACTCTCTGTAGCTCCGCCCTCAGTGAAATATCATTTGTCCAAAATTGCACTGCTCATAACTGTACATTATTCGTCTGTCATCTTCTGATTGACTTGGATTGTGTCATGTTCAGTGCACAAAAGATCTTTATCCTGTCTAATATTTTAGTTTTGAATCTAGTCTCTTCACTTTGTCTAGTTAAATGCACTTTAGACTCACCGTCCATAATTCATTAGATATGAACATATCTTAGATATTCATCCTGCATATCGCAATAAAATTCTCAAGGTACTCCTCGAGTTTTATTGTGCAGATTAAATAACTTTATTCATGGTAGACTTTAGTGGGACACTGTTAAATGTTGTGTGCCTGCGTGTGCGCACCCAGCTAACAAGGAACATTGTCAGAACATTGACTAACATTCTCCAAATGTTATCAAAAATGTTATCAAAAACTTTTTTATACATTGGTCTTGGTAAAACGCTTTTAGAATTTTTTTTAACATTTTATGTTATTTATCAAAAATTTTATTTTTAAATTGTTAGTGAAATGTTTTAAAAATGTAACTGAATTAAAAAAATGTTTAAACCAAGCAATAATAATTATACAAAGTTCCTAAAACTTTCAAAATATTTTTATATTTTTAACACTTTTGTTACTTAATGAAAACATTATGGAAACGTTCTTGCAACCTAAAATTGTTAGCTGAGTGTGTGTGCAGGAGAGAGAGTACAGATAGAGATCTGGAACAGGTGCCAAGTGGGTGTGCTGAAATATTCATGTCCAGGTTCTCACTTGGGAATAGGAGAAGTGATTCCTTACAGCTTGTTTTACGCAGCTCAAAGGAAAAAGTCAGGAGAGCATCATTGTGTGCATTTGTATGTATAAATGCTCAGATTTCCAAAGCACCTGAGGGGGGGGGGGGGGTGTACAACCAGCACAAACAACCGCAAACACCCACTTAAACCCAGCAAATAAAAACAGGACGAATCGTCTCAGACTGCAGACGCGCCCTGCATTTGTCAAACTGCTGTTTGTGCTAGACCACAGCAGAATGCAAGATATGATCTGTCTCCTACAGACCTGAACAGCTCAACATGTTGTCCTTCAATTATTGGCAATCAATGTCCACTGTCCTCCCATCAGTTTAAAACGAGGTCTGAGCTTTCTTCACTTTATCAGCCCATAAATTGTGTATCTTTTTGGTCACACTGCAGGTGAAGGTGCTGCTTCTTGAATTACATGGATGGTGATATATTTATAGCACGCTTCGTGTCCTTCAGATGGCAGGAACTTCTTGTTTCCACTGATAAGATCCACATCCAGTTCTGTATCCCGTCCCACAATGACACATTAACCCCTGAATGAGATCAACCTTCATCAGAACACAGAGGCCAGAATTTCCTTTCTCTGCTTCATCGTTTGGGTTTCTACACACGGTCACACTGTGGCTCACGTGTAGAGAGAACAAGAGCATCTGGTAGCGTCACGGATCTGTTTTTGACCCAGATGCATATTTTGCCCAGGCTGTGATGAAAACATGCTAAAACGCTCTTGTGCCCTTTCCCTCTTCTGGAGGTGTAGACACTCTTTCTCACCTTGTCTTTCTGACTGTGATCCATGAAGCTGATCCACTCAACACAGGTGGGGAATTTGGTGTGAGGATGCATGAGGATGGACTGAAAATGTTGTTCAATAAAAAACATGTTAACAGTCGGAGTTGTGACCGAGTTGCTCAGCCGCTGTGTGGACAACACAACTTTTACTTTTATCCAAATCAATCTTTACTTGATTTTATGAGAAGTGCATTGCTAGGGAAACAAACCATGATTATTACCCTGCTGTTGCGAGTGCCTAATCAAATTTAATTCTAGCCAAATTTAATATGCTTCCAAAACACTCCTTAACTTAAAAAAGTAAATAATAATGTATTACGTAATGTAATGCCATTTAAAAATGTAATGTAAAGTACATCTCAATTTACATTGCCTTTATTTGCCTTTATTATTGCAATTATTTGAGGAAATGGTAACAAAATAAAGAATAAACTAATTGCAAACAATAGAGCAAAAACAAACAGCAGAATGAACATGCAATTAAACAGTTCTTGCAGTTAATCAGGTATCTACCAGCAGTATAAAAGCTATTGTTTAACCTGAAACCTACAACAGTCATAGTAAAGCTACTCAGAGAAGTCACTCTGTTTTCCAGCCCTGTAGAAAGATTGGCATCCTCCGATATTTTTCTTTTAGTTTTACTTGTTACCAAAGTACACTATGTTTGACATCCCTACTGACTTCCTCCTAAGAGCAAAGTGGAATGTCATTCTCCAAATCTGGTTAAAAATATAAGCTGACCTGCATGTATTTCTGGACTGTACAGTCAGGGTAATGCAGTAGGTACAGCAGAATGCTTAGCAACACAAATCGCTCCGATAGTATTAATGAATGTGGGAGCTCTTCCTGCTGGCAAAAGCACTGGACTCACTCTTACTGTAGTAATGATGAGGGACCTCATGGCACATCTCATGAATTATGGACTCTGTATGAAAATCAATGAACTCAGGCCGGATCACCCAGGAGTTTCACCGGCTGCCTTCTTAAACTGGACAGGACCAGGAGCAGTGAAATAGTGCTGTGTTCAGCACCAATGTTGGCTATGGCCCCTCACATACTTAGTGTACGTGCGTGTGTGCTTGAGACAGAACAAGATACAGACAATGATATTGAACAACCTCCAGACAAGAGCAGTCTCAATTCTCGTCTGGCTTGTGCACTCTGTGTTGAATGATTTTTTTTGTCTTTCTAAAACAGCCTAAATGAATGTGTTGTCAAAACAAGTCTCACTTCTGAGAGATAATTATTTGACTCTGAGGCACTCATATATATATATATATATATATTTACAGACACTCAGGAATTGAATTTTGTGGAACGAGTCACTTATTTTCATCTGGGGCACAAGATCCTGATATTGCTTCTTCAATATGAAAGTGTTTTTCATTTCAAACAATCCCAGTTTCACTAAAGATTGACACCAGATGGGAACAATGGCACAGCATCGGCTCTCCATCAATTTAAGAGGTTTTTTACATTTAAAGACAACTTTATCATCCTGACAGTTAAATTAAGGGATGTAAATCCCCCTTAGATCAATAAATTGACACTGGAGCTAATATATTTTCCAGACTCGTGACTGTATGGACCTTTGAAGCCCTCAGGCGAGTGGACAGAAACCTTCACATGACTAATGGGGCCGTTCAGTGTGGCACAGTGTGGCAGGACTCATGGAGTGGAACGGGTAATTGGCAAACAGTATTAATGTTATCAGCATTAGCTGTGATAGGAGCAGAGGTGGCATGTAATTATGGGCTGCTGTACGGCTACATCTACTTAACAGCAGTGTGCAGTAAAGGTTTCCTCTGCACGTGTTTTATATTCTGTCAGAACACTGCTCAGTATAAACGTGAAGTTCACCAGTTCCCCTTTAAGTCGACTGGCCTCCAAAAGCAGGATTTACAATAGCTACTGATTTTCTAAAGCTTAAATTGTGCAGTTGTCTGTGTCTTTAAAAACACAACGGTTGCCCTACAGAGCAACCTTTGAAAAATAAACAAAAGAAACGGTTAAATATGATGCAGCTAGTTTTTGCATTATTGAATGAATATATAAAGCAAGACTAAAATTGTAAAGATTCACTTGAAAACATTGTAATGAGGTGCAGCAGTAAGAAATACTGGAAAAAGCCCATCCCATACAGTTTATCAATAGAGATATTGATTTTTAGCAATCGCATATAAACCTTTTAGGACAGGCCTGCCATGAGCCATGAGGTTATTAAATAATGGTGTATGGTTCTGTCTAAAGCCACTGATCAGGGTGATTTCCACTTGATTTGTACAAAACCAGTGTTTAATATTTACATTCCTGATGAACGACACTACCCATAATTCCATACAGGCCTGGCTGTAGCCAGCTATAATAGAGTGGACTGGGAGAGGGACGGGCATTGAGGGATTAACCCTATTATCTTTTAACATGATAACCAGTGGATGCAGAAAGAAACATCAGATAGAGAGATTAATAACACAGAACCATAATCTGAACTATCCCAAGAGAAAAATGCAGCAAAATCCACATCAAAATACTAACTACTGTATGTTTAAAGTCATTTGGGTAAATACAAAGAAACTGTAGATACATATGTATACAGAAATTGTGGATGATTGGATGAGCAAGAGTAATATGTAGAGTAAAGAGTAGAGATTTCTGTAATATGTGCAGGTGACACTGTGAAACTTTAATTCAGCCTACCCCTAATTCTGGAATCAACCAATCAGAGTAGCTGCAGGAATAATTTTAAATTAATGAATTAAGATTTTTTTTACTTTATGAGAAGAATGAAGAGGAAATGTTACTTTTTCCTTCTAACAGGAAAGGAAATGTTACAAAAGGACATTAGGGAGCAAAAGCTGGGGTTAAAATTTCTTTTTATTGCATAAGTAAGGGAGCGTCAATATTTTCCACTTTCTTTTGTGTTTCATGGATGTAAGATGGGGTGAATGATGTGCTGCGTGGATTTATTTTTTAGATAAACAGTGCAGTTGGGCTGTAGCTAATATGTGCAGGTGACACTGTGAAACTTTAATTACATTCATTTTCATCAAAACGGTTAAAACTAATGATGTTTTTCTGTTCTTTGACAAGAACTTGTGGCAGACAGACAGGCAGTGTGTTATCTGTTGTACGTTTTCTTTCCTCTCAGCACAGGAAAGAACAAAACTTCATTTCCACATGAATATGACGGGCACACATTGGGAATCATGTTCCGCTGGGAACAGAACTTCATTGCTCTGGTGAGTATTTGAATTGTGTGCTTTGAATCATTAGTACTGTAGATTTCATCTTCAGTTACACCAAGAAGTTGGTTAGTATATTTATTTATTTTTTATATTAATCCTTTTATAAGGGACATTTTATTTTACCTTTTTGCATGCAAAAACAATGACATTGATTCTGGCCATTAGTAATAAGCTGGCACATTACAGCAATGAAGAAATGCCATTACAGTTTGTTGTCTTTTATCTTCCTCCTTCACTTCTCATTGTCTTTACACTGACACATTGACAAACACTTTTGTCCACAGCGAATTACAGTGTATTCAAACTGTACATTGGAGCATGTTCATGGAGGTCTACAGAGCTGCAGAGTTTAGTTCTGATCCACTCCAGCACCCCTGTCTGGATGTTTCTGTCTGTCCTGAAGACCTTGATTAGCTGGTTTAGTTTTGTTTAATTAGGGTTAGAGCTAACCTCTGCGGGTTTGTGGACCTTGTTGGAGTCTTCTGGATTGGAGTATGTGCGTTTCCTAACATTCAAACCCATGACCTTGGCTTTGTTAGCACCATGATCCCTGATGACGGCTGGTCCACTGTGACTGAAAACACTACCCAACAACTGTTAGTTTGGCAGAGGGAAGAAAACTCCAGTCACAACAGAGACTCATTTGTGAAATATCTCTGTGCGAACACTGTAGATTCAACATATACACGGTTCATTTACCGACAGCAGAATCATTTAATGTTGTTAGAAAACATTCAGTTACGTGAGATGCTGTAAAATGCCAAAAGTGATTCATTAAGTGGAAAATAGTTGCGCTGTGTCTCAGGAGATTGTTTCTAAAGAGGTTAAAGTACATGATGTTGTTTGAATGCTTAAATATCTTGCTAAATAACAATCATTTGCATATGGTGACGAATCCCTATTCAATCCCCAATGCTCTGATTCTCTTTCCTACAAAAAAAACTTCTGTTCATCCTTTCTCTAGTAACAGAGTACAATATTCACTTGTAAATGTAGCTTTTAGACTCGGCTTGTTGGTTCTTAAGACAAAATGTTTAATGCTCTTGTTGACTGTAAGCCATTGTGAATAAAAGCATGTGCTAAATGAATAAATGTAAATTAATCCTGTCAAATCACTTTTGCTCCCCTAGATGCCACATTTTTATATCATATTATACAATATTCTTTATATCCACAAACTATGTTGAACCATTTTTAATAAAAAGATAAATCTTCAAATGTAATATGTTTTGGGAAAGAAATGACATTTATATTGACGGTGGGCTTTATAGCCCCACCCTCGTCTCTGTTTGGGAGTTAGTTATATTGGTACAACAAATACCAAACGGCAAACTTTGGGAACACAAAAGCGCAGGTAAATATCTTGCGCACAAACACTGTGAATCATGCATGAGCGTCCATGCGAGTCGTAACTTTAAATACCTCCAACTCATGGTGACATTCATACTGACGCCGGGCAGATGGCCACAAATCTGTCTCGGTTGCTTCCTCTCTTCTTTTTTTCCTCTGCTTACAATATGTTCTGTCTGACCGTATTGTATGCCTGCCAAGCCCACAGACACAAATACGCCCAAACAACTCTGAAAACCTCATGAATTTTAGCTCTGCTTGTTACACTCAACAATACGGCTCACCGGTTCCAGAGGCCTGTCCTCTCAGGCACTGTTTAACTTACCCACAATGCACCAGTGCGAAGACTGCTAACACAGTATGTACAGTGTCTGTGTATAAAATGGGCTGTTTGCTTTTCTCATTTCAGACTGCAATAGGGGAAATTGTTCTCTTTAGAGCTTTCAGAAACAGTTTGGGTTAAAGGGGCCTTGAATGTGTTCTTGAAAGTAAGAAAGGCTGAGAGCTCCTTCACCTCCTCTGAACTGTTGCTGTCTTAAAAACAGCAGAGCGGAGAGTCATACATGTATTCAGGATTTGCAGAAATTCTGGTCAAATCTATCATCTCTTAGTTATTACTCGGTTTTGAGCGTGAAGCAAACGCTTTCATTTAAATGAGTTGTTTACATGTTAAAAGCAATGAAGACAGCTTAGAATGGCTGTGCATGAATGTGCATAAATTGATGGAGTTCTTTTGCTGTATATAATTAAAACAAATCACACACGATTCATGCCAACATCTGATTTGGCACCCGTGATCATTTTCAATTGTCACATCACGCCTGTAAGCGTGAAACACAAATATTTCATATTCTTGAATGTAAGCCTTCAGACTCCACTAGCGTCGCTTCTGTGTCAGCTACACATGTCAGTTGTCAGGGTGGAATAAATGAATCATTTTGGCGAGTCGTGTCATGTATTTTCCACACATCATGCTGATGTTTAGCAAAGAATCAATGATCAAACTTTCTCTCAAACATGATACGCCCAAGGGGGCTGCATTCATTGTTTGGGGAAGTTTGTCTTTATTTATCTGTAAGTCATAGTGACAGCACAAGCATTTACACAGAATCTGAAGAACTTGACTTGCTTCCCAATCCAGATATTGTTGGAAAAACCTGATTCACCTCGTACAGAGCAGAAGCATAACATAAGGAATATAATATGATTTAAAATGCATACAGACATCCAATATATGTGAGCAAACATGGATATATCTCAGAACCAACATGACTCTGTGAACAGCAGATGACTTTGGTGTGTTCTTCAGTGTTTACATTCAGATATGGGGGCAAAATTTCATGAATCTTTAGGTGTATTGATATTTACCATTTCATTAGATGTGAATCACTGCAGCTTTAGCGTGCCAGAGGAGAACTGGTCCTCCTTGCTAAGCCTGGTTTCTCACAATGATTTCTACATCATTGGAGTTTTGGTTTCTTGCCACTGTCGCCCTGTTGGCTTGCTTACTGGAAGACTGCTGACATTAGCTCAGAACATTTGCTTAAGATAACACTTTGTACATTGTTTTAATTATCATTGTTTAATAATTTTATTAATTTTAATTTTCTTCTTTTCACACATTTTAATTTTCTTTAATATTCTCATTCTATATTTTTCACTTGTAAAGCTGCTTCGTAACAATGTTACAAGTAATCGTCCTCTGTCCAGAATGTTGGGAAAGTGATTTTGAAACAGTACAGTAGCTTGTTAAGCTACAAACTACTCATATTTTAGTATATGTTAATCATCAATGCAGCTGTACTCTGAGATCTATTGAATCTTGGTAAAGTCATTGTATTTAAATGTAAAATTTTTAGATACATTTTATTTTAAGAAATGTTTTTATATGTATAACTGTTATTTTAGGGTTTCCATATTTCATTGGATGGATAGATGAGTGTTACTGTAGTTTAGTACTGCATCAGCAACACAAACGTCATGGGTTTTTCGGTTCCTCAAAGAACCATTCAGTCAAAGTTCCTAAAAAGGAACATTTTACTACTACAAAGAACCTTTAATGAAACATAAAGATTCTATGGATGTTTAGCGTTCTTTATAGAACCATCTGCCCAAACGGTTCTTCTATGGCATTGTGCAGCACTTTTATTAAGAGTACTTTGAACCTTGAATGCACTGTGTCTTGCTTTGGATAAAAGCCTAAGGCATAAATGTGAATGTGACGGAACCCACATTCCCATTAGGCTTCAGTCAATGAAGAAGATTGTGCTAACAGGAAATCTTTTCTTACCATCAACATTCAGGTGAAGGCACATTACAGTCTGCTAATTCCAATCTTAAACAGTAAATGGCAGTCACTCCTTTGTAGTCACTCCTGAGTCTGTCTGTCTGTCTGTCTGTCTGTTCACAGTGCACAACTTTAGTGTGAGTCATCACTATCCTGTAAATGTGAACACTGACTGCTTTACATAACATGGCATTTTAAACCCAGATGGTTATAAGGGGGTCACAGGAAAGTGCAGTGGTTATCTGATAGGGGACACAGGCTATCCCCGCCCGCCTCCTCCCTGACCCCTGCCGTGGTCTACAGGCTCCATTCAGCAGATCTAGGGTCAAAGGTGATATGACAGTTATAACCCTGAAGGCAAAGTTTCAGTGCCTGTGTGGCTTCAGGGTCAGCAGAAGAGGGTAGAAAACATTATAGTGACATGTGTTGTTCATCACAACAGTGCTACAATAAGTGAAGTAGCAATATTTTGAAGGCCACGCTGGAGAACTCTCAGTAAACACACTGGACCACAGAATGCTCTGAGATATAAAGTTATTTCTATACGATAGACACTTCCACATATAGTGCCTTTGTCTTTCCCTGGAAAAAGGTTAACGAGCGATAGTTTCCACCTTTAACCTGGACTTCCTACTGCTTTTCTGCAGTCATTCAGGAAGTGATAAAATGACATTCTCTGACATAATTAAATGGCATTTCCTTAAACCATGTACATCCCTTCTTCTTCATCAGAACCCAAACTGTGATTGTTTTATATACTCTTGTTTTGTTGTTTTGTCAGTATGGTGACAGTGGATTGTGACTGACTCATTTCATACTTTAAAGATACACAAAAAGCTTCATAAAATATTTCCATGTGATTTGAACAGGTTTGGAGAAAAACAAACCCAAATATAATCCATTACTTGATGAAAGTCTGGACCTGTGCTTTTAGTTTTAAAGAATTTTGTTTTTGCTTATACTCTTATGTTCACTTATGTAAATAAACTGCACTCGTGTGACTTACTGTAAAACACATCTTTGTTGCATTGTTGTGGAGCGTAAATGTCTCACGTTTTACAGTTAGAGTGGTATTTATCATTTTAATGAACCTTCTGAGTGCAGCAATTGACTTCAAATGAATCAGCGATAAATTATAACCTCAGTTTGTTGGTCATAAAGCTGTGAATGCAACACAAATGACAAAAAGTTCATGGAAAAGGTAGATGGTTTTGTACAAGCTACTCTGTATAGAAAACAGTTAGGCTATTGTCACATTACTGAAAAATGTAGTTAACTCAGTAGTGTCAATATTTCTAGTCAGTTATCCTGAGTCAGTTAAGACTGCTTTTCTGGAATAAATGAGTTCTCATTACTCTACTCAGTTTTCTGAACTGTGCTTGGATTCTCTATCTCTGTCCTTCAGCATCTGTTCAGTAATGATGCCCTTAATTTCTTAAGTGATACTAATCAATTGTTTAATGATGGTCTGTCTTTAAGAGTCCTAGTTAACTAATGTCTGTGCTTTAGTCTCTAACAAGTGTTGTTACTCACGGTCCGACTGCAGACAAAAACTTCTGAAGTCTTTCCAAACTTAACATTTCATTATCATATTAATAGAGACACTAAATTAAGAAAAAACTCATTACCCCTAGGCCAAGAGCAACAAAGTAGTCAGGCATCTGTTGAGTTGAAACAACTTGGAACTAACTCGTATGCATCAGTACAGGTATTATAAGCGTCAGGGTTGAGCAAGTCTTCTAATATGTAGGAAGAAATGAAGGTGCCATAAACATGCTGCCTGTGGAACACTGAAGACTCACAGTCACAGGCTTCAGCTGTTTAAAGGTATCAATGGAAAATCACTTAGCTGATTTGCTTGGAAATGAAAGGAAATGGTGTTTCTTTGTAATTAGGTCAGAGGGAAAATAAAGAATTACTAGACTATAATCACATAAATGCTGCTTTAATGGTAACTTGAGGTAAATGCAGAGAGAATTGTATTCCAGACTGCCTTTATTTGAGGTGCTTTGTGAATAAAACCCTTTTAAGATGAGTACAGAAAACTGAATAAGATGAAACTGGGCAGGTAAAGAACATCTTATGCTGGAGTGCTTCTGTTTCAAACATCATCATATCAAAAGTCCTGTGACAGTTTCCTCACATGAGGTTCACGTTTTATGTTACTGGAGATCATTTTAACACCATTACAATCATTTCAGAGTGATTTAAGACTTACATGTCACTGAATGTCATTCCTTAAAAGTACAGTACACATACAGTAGAACAAACAGTTGTGTTTGTGTGTGAACTGAGTTTAAATCAGCCTGAAGTTATTTTCTGACCAAACCCCCCTCAGTCACACACACACACCCCTGTTCCCCGTCCTCTCAACCTCTCCTGTCAATCAACAATGTCCCCAAATACTGCAAGTTCTGCGGGTTGTACTGCTTATATATTTTTTAATAAACACTTCGACATTTTATTTGAATGGCAAAACAAATGTATGCATTCTTTCCTCTCATTCTAATAATTCTAATACTATTTATTTGATGTTCCTAAAGCTATTTTGCAGACACATCAAATCTGATGTTGACAACTGTTAGTGTGACCCAGCACAAGCCTCTAAGATGTTGTTAAGACGTGTATATGGTATCAATCACGATACAGGAGGGGCATATCTGTCACTTCCTGAAGAGTCAATAGAAATGTTTTAGGGTTTCTGGGTAGTTTTCTGTCAATCATCTACATACATGAGGACCGTACAGTCCACAGTGTGATGGCCACTCACATCTTTCAGTAACTGGATCTTTGAGAATTCAGATTGTATTTAACCTCCTCAGGGCACGTCACACGCTCTGGTTCTGCTCAGCAGGAGGTCAAACAGGATGGAGATCTTCTGCTTTATAAGGTGACTTTGGAAGACGTCAGCAAAGCTAGCATGAAAAATTCAGCTGTACGAATCAATCCTGTGTGATCGTCACGGAAACAGCTTGCCAGAATGAGTTACATATTATTCTTCCACTATAACAAGCAGCTACAGTTTTCCTCACAGGAATAACTATGAGCTAACTTCCTTTCTTTAAAAACGTTCTCTAACGTTTCCATTAACAAGAACCAAAATGTCCAACTTTTAGATGTATTAACATTTTCGCTTGGTTAAACCTTTTAAAAACGTTCTATTAACAATTTAAGAATAGAATTTTTATGGTTTTACGTTTTTAGAATGTTAGCAAATGACACAATGATGACACTTCAAGACCATTTTTTGATAACTTTGAGAGAATGTTCTGAACCAATGTTCTGAGAACGTTTCCCGAGCACCAGGCACAGGCACTGTCCGCCGTCAGCTCAGCCGTGACGCTCTCTGCCAAGGGCATGAGCTCATCAGAACTGATCAATCACACTGAGCCCACATTAGCTTGATTTGATGGGAAAGCAGCCAGACTGAACCATACATATTTGATCAGGGTTCGGGCCTCTGCTCTCCTCTCCTCCTGCTCGTAGGAATATTGATACAAGCCTCCACCTCATCACTCAAATGGACAAGGCAAGACGGCTCCAAATATGGCGACCGCTTGCCGTGCCACATTCATATGCAAAGCTTTAGTGCAGGCGTCCTCGACTGTTAGTTCTGCCTGTTTTTACTTTGTGTTCTGTGTGATATGCAAGGTGTTTACCAGACTGTTTGTCGCAGTGATTTTTTGTGATCATAGGTGTATTGTTTAGACAGTTACCTTTGCAGTGGGGCCCGTATTGCAATGTTTTAAGATGTGGCTTATTCAGTGAAAAATGTGGGTGTTTTTGAAGTGGCTTATGGTGGAGTTGACAGAATGGGGCCAGATGGCAGATAAGAGGCCCTCTTGATGGGGAAAAAGTGTCTTTAGATCAGATCGCTTACTAAACAGAACATACTGACACTAGATTTGTAAGTGCAGAATTTTTACCAACCCGCCGCCCTCTAACGTGTTTGCAGATCTTTAAAAACAATTTGAAAACATACTTGTTTTCATGTATCTCTGGGCACAGATGCATACTTTAAAGGTTACCTAATTAATACTGGTATTAAAGGCAGCGTTTATGCCGTTTGATGGCATGAGTTTGAAGTGATATCTCAGGGGAGGATAAAAAAACTAAAACATGCAACATTGCTCTTTGTTAGATTTGATGGAATATCACAGCTGGAAACTCAGAGAGCTTCTTCTAGTTAAACTTACATCTTCTTCATTTTAAAACATATTTGAGGATGTTCATGCACCAGGATGTCTCAAACAGGTCCGTTTCTGCATGAAGGAAGCATGAGATCTGCTCAATGAGTCTTTATGCTGCTCAAAAAGTCTTTATGCTGCAGATCTCTGCTGGAGAACAACGGCAATTAAACGCTGAGCAGATTTGAACAGAATGAAGCGTTTATAAAGCTCAAAAATATAAACATAATTCATGATATAAACATAATTCATGATATAATGATATATACATAATTCATGATATAAACATAATTCATGATATAATGATATATACATAATTCATGATATAAACATAATTCATGATATAATGATATATACAGAATTCATAATATAAACAGAATTCATGATATAATGATATAAACAGAATTCATAATATAAACAGAATTCATGATATAATGATATATACAGAATTCATGATATAAACAGAATTCATGATATAATGATATATACAGAATTGATGATATAATGATATATACAGAATTCATGATATAATGATATGAACAGAATTCATGATATAATGATAT